>OZ008344.1:8812453-9004700 GCA_963931975.1 Cataclysta lemnata | reverse complement strand
CGCGTTTTCTTCGTTTTCCGTATGCGTCTCTGCCGCGACAGTTGACCTGTAAATAATTACATTGGGTTAGTATAAGGATTTTCCCGTTTAAAATTTGCATGTTGCGGGCGGGTTTAGATAACATAATTTAGGTCATCCTTTACTTTAACAACACTGTTTGGCTTACGTCAATCACAGATCCAGCGCGCACGCTAGATCGCCATAGAGATCATCACATCGCAAAAGGTTCACCAAACTCGCATCTAATTTGTGATAACGCTAATACCAAGAGCCAGAAGCATCACGATCTTACCGGTTGGCATTTTCCGAAGCAAATACGGATGTTGCATTGGAATCGGATGTTGTCGCTGCTGGGGAACTTGAACGCGTTGAACATGACCCGCAGCGCGCCGTCGTCGTTGTGCTCCCACTCGCCGAAGATGGATGGGTCTGTGGCGCATCCGTCGGCGTCGGTCACCGTGTACTCATTCTCCACGTTGGTCGCCACTTCGCTGGTCTTGGCGATGCAACTTCTCGCGAACCCGCCGTAGATACCTGGTGACGCAAGCAGAAATGAGCCGTGTGGTGACGGCAGAGTAGAATACAATTGTCACCACCCCAAATCTCTCCCGTGGGTGTCGTACAAGGCGACTAAGGATAAATCAGTGATGAGGAATGGCAGCAGCGTTCCTCTTATACCACCTAGCAAAGTACTGCGACTTTTGTGCCCGATAAATGACAATATATCGGGCACAAAAGTCGCAGGCAAAGTTGCAGGCAGTATAATAGGCTCGCCACCTATTACATGGGACCTAGCATAATTGGCGAAACGTGGGTGCTAGTTCACCTCTGCCTACCTCTTCGGGGATATAGGCGTGAATTATGCATGTATGTATGTATGCAAGCAGAAATGTAACTAAGTCTTAGTTTAAGTATATATTCTTTTTGTAATAGTTTTCTTTCCTCTTTTCTATTTTTTTATATAATTCATAACTTCTAAGGAATTCATTATTCCAGATAGAACACTATGTCCATCCCTAAGGTTGTCTGGAAGAGATCAAATCTTATGCTCCGTTGTTCATATTACTTCCTCTATTATGTCATATTAAAAGTAAACCAAATAATTAGTTAATATTACTTTGGCATACATACAATAAACTGTGAGTGTGAATTCTATTCTATATAAGTGTTACCAGTTTAGCGCCTAGCTCTTTTGTATTTATAACCAGTTTAGCGCCTAGCTCTAATTCTATATAATATTGTGCTTACTGCTGGGTTGGACATCAACTTGTAAACTGAGGTTCTCTCCTACGGTGGCGGAGCTGACTTCGTCTCCCGTACGAGTCACGATCCTCATGGAGCAGACGGGCGGCGGGCCTGTGTTGGCGATGGTACCAGCCGTCGTCAGCATGGACACGTTAAATGCTAGAGTCACGTTCTTCTCGCCGGTCTGGTAAATACACTTGATGTGGAACGCTTTAGCGTTTGATGTCACTAATTTCAGGTGATCTTGCATTACTAGCACGAAGCTCGCCAGTCCCTGTAATTAAATTTTTTATTTAATAAATAGGCCACTAAAATTATCAACATTTCATACTTATGAAATAATTGAGAACTTCGATGCTGTATAACGTAGGTACGTCAAATTACCACGGACATAAAAAAATTCCAAATCGACATATATAATTATTTAAGGTTGAAAGTAGTTGAAACTCAATTGGTTTGTGTAGTTAGACGTGCTATGTACAGTCAGCATCATAAGTAGATTAACACTTTAGTACCTTGTCACAATGGTTGATCGTACAAATTTGTGGCGATTATTACTGCGCATGCGCAGTAATAAAGTAATAATCTTTGCGCAGCATCTTTGGTATGACAGAGGGCTTTAGTGGTAATCGACTTATGATGCTGACCGTACAGTTACGTATTTTACTAACTATCAACAAGAAAAAAATGCAACGTACATTAACGTGCACTAAACCGCAGTTGCCGAAATGCACTGTGAAGTCCACTGGGCTTTCTTGGTTCACGGGTGTGTTGACGACAAGGCCGCATCGCTCGTCCTTGCTGTAGCCTTTCACGTACAGCAGTCCGTTGAAGCCGTCCTTGATCTTCAAGCTCACGCGTACTCCATTGGCCAAACAATGGACCTGAAAATTATTGCACAATATTACATTATAATAATCACATTTCGCTATTCGTGTGTTGTAGGTACAAGTCTTATTTTTGTCGTGTAAGGTTTGGAGATCTATCATTATGGACTGAAGAATACTGTGCATTCCCCCGTTTTCCCTTGGACACACGGGTTTTCGATGTCTAGCGTCTTGATGATTTATTAATGTATTGTAATCATACCCGGTATATAATAAACAAATCATTCCACAGATCCCCTTACATGATTAGGATGCTCAGGAGACTTTTTGTGTACAACAAATTTTGATTTAATTTACAAACCTGCATTTCGGGTAGCGGGAAGTCAGTCCGGTAGTTGGTAATATTCTTTGTCGTTTCATTACACTGAACTCGTGGGTTGCCCGAGTAACCGGCGATGCAAGTGCACCGCGACCGATGGCCGGTTGCTTCGCATACGGCGAATCTGCCGCACGGCTCCGCTTCGCAGGCGTCCACGCACATGCGGTTGATGCAGCGTTCGCGGTCACCGCACTCGCTGTCCGTCTCGCATGCCACGCGGACACAAGCGTTGCCACGCGCCGCCCACCCGCGTTCAGTGTCGCACACGCAGCGGCCGCGGACGTCCACCGTGCGACCCTCGTCTTCGCGGCACGGGGCACATTCGCCTATTGCGTTCAAGCCTTGGCCATCGATACATTTCGCCGTTGGTGCTAAAACATTAAACCATCATCACATTACATATTATCATACATATTACCATAATAACAACGCACTTAATTCAACAAGCTGCTTCTAACTAGAAACGAATAGAACCATTAGAACAGTACAATTAGGTCGCTACAATTTTCATTGCAGCCTTGTTCTTTCTTTTACTAAAGAATTCTACTAAACTAGACACTATACTGTTAAATGTGTAATCAAATTTTACCAAAAAAATACTATTTATTTTGGATCAGAAAATGTATCAGCATATAACTTTAACAGTATATTTGTAATATGCGGTTTAACGAAGGGTTATTATATTCTACTTACTTATATTTGGTGTGCACTCTACAAGAGCATTTCCTCGGTATCCGGGTATACATTCACAAATCATAGTGCGCACAGGTTGCGTATCGACTACAGTACATTCGGCATTGGTGCCGCATGGCTTTGTCAGTGTGCATGGGTTGACACAACGTGCGTTCAGACAGGCGGTGCCAGACGGGCACTCCAAATCGGATACACACTGTTTGTCTATATCTCTTTCACAGCCGTTAGGAGTGGCTCGGTAGTCTGGAGGGCATACGCAATGGGCTTTATGAAGGTGAACACGGCATTCAGATGGCTCAGCACATGTTGTAGACGTGCATGGGTTTACACACTTTGAGTTTACACATGATTTTTCTATAGGACAGTCGCTGTCAACCCTGCAGCCTATTGGGGTGCAGCCAATAAACGGATTTCCGGTGGTACCGATCTTGCAACGACACGCCGCCCGATGTTCTAATCCATAACATTCTGCGGAGGATCCACATACATTTGGTTCGACAGAGCAAGCTGGTATACAGCGATTGTTAATACAAGATTCGTCATCCGAACATTGTGCGTCTGATCGACATAAAACTTTGTAGCAGCCAGTGCGTGCATCTCCGATAAATCCAGATTGACAAGCACATACTGGTTTATGGTCTTTTATTACGCAGTCTGTATTGGGGCCACAATCACAAGGGTTTTTGCAAAGAGATGTTATACAGGCATGATTAGAAGTACAATCATTATCCATTTCGCACACAACGTCGGATACTGGTGTTGATGGTCGGCATACACCTCCTCCGCTGCTCACATATCCTGGTGGGCAGGTACACAGCATCGTACGGACTGGTAACGTCGGTGAGACTTCACAACGTGCTGGTGTTGAGCATGGTCGTAACGCAGTACACGGGTTGACGCATTTAGAATTGAGGCAAGCTGATTTTGAAGGACAGTCAGCATCTACAGTACATTCGGCTGTTATTTCGGGTCGACATTCTACGTATGGACTACCAGTATAGCCATTTTCACATTTGCAAACAGAATTGTGGTTACGAACAAGACAAACGGCATTAACGCCACACGTGTGTCCAGATAAGCAAGGATTGATACATCTGTGGGCGTGGCATTGTTTATCTGATGGACAGTCTCCATTGGTTCGGCATTCTATAGCATTGCAACTTGAGTATGCATCGCCCTCAAATCCTGAACGACAGCGACAGAGAGGTCGATTTCTTTCCACGTGACATTCTGCGTTTGCTCCACATGTATTATTCAATAAGCACGGACTGACACAATTTCCATTGACGCAAGCTTCACTCGACTCGCATTCTGAATCAGTTCGGCAACCTACTACACGACAAGTGCGGTATGGATCCCCATCATAACCTTCGCGACACGAACAAACTGGGCGATGATTCCTGACGAAGCATTCTGCATTATCACCGCAGTTACATGGGTTTCTACAAATTCTGTTAATACAAGATTCTTGTTCACCACAATCGCGATCTGTTGAGCAACTGGGTGGTGGTAGTTGAGCTGATCTGCAAGAACCTCCTTCGTCTGGTATAAATCCTTCAGGACAGCGACATAGTAAGGTACGGAAAGGAACACTGTCCGAGACTGAACAGCGTGAGTTTCCGGGGCATGGCTTTAGTTCGGAACAAGCTTCTCGACATTCATCTCGTAGACATGCATGACCACTTGGGCAATCACCGTCTGTCCGACATTCAGGTTCTCCTACGACATCTATTCTTTGACAGTGGGTAAGTGGGTCTCCAATAGGAAGAGCAGGAGGACACTTGCATGATGCAGCGTGATTTCTTGCGAAACATTCAGCGTTATTAGCACATGGGCTTTGTCCTTCAGCTGAACAAGCATTTCGGCAAGTACCCTTAATACACACACTATCATCATTACAATCACTGTTAATTTCACATTCTGATATTCGACATCTGGTGTAAGGATCGCCGATACTTCCAGCAGGGCAACGACAGTTAGGTCTGTGTGCTTTGCCGTAGCATTCAGCGCTGATAGCACAAGGTGCTTCTAACACACAAGGACTAACGCAAGCGCCATTGTAGCATGTATCACTATCAGAACATTCGGAATCCGATGTGCAACCAACTGAAATAAAAAGAAAAAATTAATAATTTCTAAATTTTATTAAGTTTATCATTATAGTGTGAATTTTCTTTATAATACACATTATATAGAAAATTCACACTTTATTTGTCTAGGACTAAGATTGTTTTGTTAATATTTTTTAGGTCCTGACTTCTAAAATGAAAAGGTTTCAAAAAATCTTTTACCTTTAGAACATCCTGAGTATGGATTGCCAGAGTATCCGCGTTCACAATAACAAACTGGATGGTGTCTAGCCACTGTGCATTCTGCGTTTGGTCCACAAGCACAAGGACTTGCACACGCACCGTTAATACATGCTTGCGACAAGGGGCACTCAGAATTTGATTTGCAGCCAACAGTTATGACAGACTTATCAGATGCTGAAAAAAGAAATTACGCTATTAAAATAATGTTGCATTTGAATTAAGTCTAGAATACCTGACTTTTAAGGCTTGATTCCTTTAGATAAAATGTCTCGAAATCTTAAATTATAATTACAAGTTACATAGATATACTTACGTGGTATACATTGCAAAGTGGCAATGCCTGTATAGCCTTGTGGGCACGAACAATGTGGTTTATGGTCAATGGCGCGACAAAGCGCTCCGGGGCCACATGCGTTTATACAGGGATTGACACAGAATCGGTTTTGGCATGTTCGTTCTTGACTGCATTCGTCATCCGAGAAGCATTCTGGGAATATATTTTTGGATTCCACGTTACATTCTATTCTTGGATTTCCAATATATCCTGGAGCACACACACAGTGTGAAGAGTGGTCTACTGATTCGCAAACAGCATTCTGCCCACAGGGATCGGCTTTGCATGCTTCCACACAAGTGCCTCTTCGACACATTTGACTAAGAGCACAGTCCGAATCTGCGGAACATTCTGCTTCCGGCGGAGAGCGACATCCACTGTCTGGAGCTACGCGACCACCATCAGGGCAAACACACGCTACTGCGCGAAGAGGTAAAATATCAACAGTTTTACATAAAAGTCCTACATCGCATGGATTTGCTAAGCACAAGTCAGTGCATCGCGCGTTTACACACGCAAATGGTGCTGCACAATCTGAATCGGTTGTGCATTCGGTCGTAATTTGTTTTGTGCAGCCTCGTAAATAAGGATCCCCAGAAAAGCCTGGAGCGCAGGAGCAAATAGGCCGATGATCGCGTGCTGTACATGTAGCTCCTGGTGCACAAGAATCATCATTGCAGGCGGGTTGGCAGATTCTGTTAAGCCGGTCACATATTTGTGTGTTATCACAATCTTCGTTGTAGTGGCAAACAGCAGATATGCAGGCTCGTCGGGGGTCACCCTGAGTGCCAGGTGGGCAGCGACAAGTAGCCATATGAGCTACCACTTCACAAACTGCATCGCGTCCACATGGCGAATTAAGCAAACATGGATCTTGGCAATATTCTTTCACGCAGTTCTTATCAAATGGACAGTTATCATCAGTGGTGCACTCAGCTGTAAGCAAAAAATAATATCAGAATTTGCAAAGATGTAACATTGGTATGTATTAGACAGTAATTACAAAAAAATTAGATACTAACGCGTATAACAGGCGCGAGCCGGGTCACCAGCTGTGCCAGGTGGACAGCGGCAACTAGCGCGATGGTTGACCGGGGCACATAGCGCATTAGCGCCACAGGCTCCAGCGCATGCCGATGTGCAACGTCCAGATACACAAGCCTCAGCCGCACCGCAAGCATCGTCTGAAGTGCACTGCGCCGATGGCCGAGCTAAAAATGTAATAATTACATGAAATATTTCACTCGATCATGTAAAAAGATCCGTACACAAATCTTAAGCGGAATTGGTGATTCATTAACATAAAAGTCCCTCCTAACTTTAGGTTAAACCATTCGACCAAACTAGTCAATGGTGTACATATATTGGTTAAAATGTAATAATAATATATGTTGGTTTGCAATGGAACGTGTTGCAGTTTACCAATGTATTGGTTCACAAACGGCCAATGCGAGGCCGCGGCGTAAGATTAATTTGGTATATTGTATTGGTATAATAATAATGCCGTGTGGTGACGGCAGAGTAGAATACAATTGTCACCACCCCAAATCTCTCCCGTGGGTGTCGTACAAGGCGACTAAGGATAAATCAGTGATGAGGAATGGGCAGCAGCGTTCCTCTTATACCTACCACCTAGCAAAGTACTGCGACTCTTGTGCCCGATAAATGGCAATAGGCTCGCCACCTATTACATGGGACCTAGCATAATTGGCGAAGCGTGGGTGCTAGTTCACCTCTGCCTACCCCTTCGGGGATGAAATATGTATGTATAATAATATTTATAATAAATTCTTAATAACAAATAATACAGGATCTCGATTCTTATAATAGAGAGACTTGACTCCACCCTATTAAACAAGGATAGTGGAGTCCGATTAAGATCCTCTACCTCTCTCTCTCATTATCGCAAGGCAAGAAAAAAATCTTACCGATCTACCCTCGAATAAAAAAATTCATTGTGCCCATAATATCAGTAAAGACTAAAATGTCTTCTTTTCCCTACCCTGTTCCCAGTCTATCTGGGACAGACTAAAATGTATAGAAAAAAAAAATAGTACAAAGAATTTTGGTGGTGTCTTGGTTGGCCGAGCGGTCAGGCACCTGCCCGGATAGCAGCGGACGCGGGTTCGATTCCCGCATCAAGATCATAATTTTTCGAACTTTTTCTAACCACCAAAATTCTTTGTACTACTAATTTTTAAATGTTTATATTAAAAACGAATAAAAAAAAGAAAATTAACACTAACTAGCTGTACAACCAACAGCTGGGTCGCCTTGAAGGGGCGGTATGCAGTGACAAGAAGCCGAGTGAGACGCAGCGCGGCACTCGGCACCACTGCCACACGAATGCGCTGCGCAGGCGTCGACGCATCTTCTGTTCAGGCAAGTTTCCTCTTCCCCACATTCAGAATTTGAACTGCATTCGCCTTCTGAATACAAAAATTGCATTAAATTATCTTCAGCATTATATCCGTATAAAATATAGTTAGTTATAACTTTTCGTAACTTTATATCAATAATTAAAAACATTGAATACAAAATTAAATTACGTTAAAATTTTATGTATAGGTAATTCAACAGTGAATTAATGTTTACACGTGGTTCAGTGCAATCGTAATATTTATATTTTATATACATGGTACTTAGTCTAGATTTGTGTAACACTTTACAGTGCAGCAGATACGTAGGTACTTACTAATCTAAATGTGTATATACATATACAATTGAGCACACAATACTGAAAATAATAATTTTACCATGAGCCATACACCGACTTACAGTAATGTTTGTCCTTTCGGTAAAAAATGACATTCTTCATGACTGAAATTTTTATGTTGCAGTGATATAAGTACTGCTTAGAAAACATAAGAAAAATTTCAATTAAAGCGGACATTCAATGGAATGTAAAATAAACAAGGCATCATATCATTTTTATGGACTTACTCGGATTGCATTGCACAGAGGCATCACCAGTAAGTGGTTTAGGGCACTCGCAGACTAAGGTTCGGAATGGCAGCGTGTTCGCGACACGACACACAGCCCGAATGCCACAAGAGGTTGTTTCGCACGGGTTCTTGCAGCTGCCTTGTAAACACGCCAAGTCTGGGCCGCAATCGGCATCTCTCACGCACTCCGCTGTTTCAAGTATTACTGAAAGAATTCACAAATTAGAAAAATCGTTAAATACGTTCATTGTTTTTTGTTAGCCTGTAAGATCCCATTGGCGGGCAAAGGCCTCCCCCGAAATGTTCATAAAACATATTTATACAAATCAAAAAGAAATTTGTAATAATTTTTCTAACATTTTATTATTATCATCACCAGCTCTTTAATCTGCCTTCTCTATGGATAGAGGAATCTAGGAAGAATGGGCCATAACCCAACACGCTGGCCCAGGGTAGATTGGAGAAGTTTCTGTTTAAAAATTGTTTTTCTACAGTGCGCGGGCAGCCATTGCCTTACAACGAAAAGTTAAAAATAAATTTCGGCAAGTAATTAACGTTCTGGTTGGGAGAGTGGTATAGGCAGCCGCCCGGATCTCATAGGACACGTATTCGAGTCCCGCAGGAAATTTTGTATTATGTTAAAATAAACATCAAATAATAAATAAATAATCAAAGATCAACTTTACAATTTAAAACAGCTTATGCAACTTAAAAACTGGAGTGATTTACTTAAGAATAAACGGTCCATAGAAGCATTGTAGTACCTGGTTGACATTCAATCTTCGGGTCTCCACGAGTTCCTCTCGAACATTCACAAGATGGTGCGTGACGAACAACAGTGCATAGCGCACCAGGGGCACAGGCTCCCGGGCATGGATTTTGGCATACGCCGCTCCTACATGCCAGCCATGACGGACAGTCGTCGTCCACAGTACATTCGCTTCTGCTACATCCAGTCCAAGGATTTCCTCTAGTTCCCGTATCACATTCACAAGATGCAGTGTGGCCTCTTGCTACGCAATGAGCATTTGATCCGCAATGGATGCGGCTACATACTTTCAGACATGATCCACCTTCACAGCTTTCGTCATCAGGGCAGTCATTGTTACTGTGGCATTGTACTGCAAAATAAGGTTAATTTCTTAGGAGCGAGGAGAGTATTGGTAATAGTTCTTTCCTGCGCACAACTAACTACAGCGTCATCAAACTCATTTAGTTTTATACGCATGAAATTTAAGAAATTTTCAATTGACAGTGGTGATATTCAATAATATTTGGCATGTTTAATTGTTAGATCTACTTATGAAAGAAGATTTATATGAAAGTATAGTAGATAAAGCTAAATTAAATATTCAGGGTTTTTTCTACTTAAATGGCAAGAGATGCTGAGCTAGTCCAGTGAAACAGTATAGCCTATTAATTAATTGTCACTAACCTGAATAGCATCCTCTGTAGGCATCCCCTTCGAAACCAGGCAAACATGCGCAACGTGCCCGGTGCTGCCTTGCTAAACAGCGGGCGTTGATGCCGCAATTGTTGAGCCCACATACAGGAGTGCAATGAGAGTCTACGCAGGCAGAGTTATCGGCACATTGACTATCGCTGACACATTGGGGTACTGGATGTTGTGGAGTTGGTATAATGACGCGTTCACAGCGGACAAATGCAGAGCCAGTGTAACCGGATGGGCAAGAGCACACGGCTGAATGCCTAACAACTGCACATAGAGCGTTAATTCCGCAGGCACTGACGCAAGGGTCTGCACATTTTCTGTTGATACAGGCACGGTCTCCAGGACAATCGTCATTGACAACACATTCAGGGTAGCTACAGAATCCGTCACGGCATGTTCCATGGGGACCACAAGGGTTGGGGTTGCATGGGTCTTCGGAAAGTGATGTCTCTGTAAAGAGGCAATTAATATTTACTTCTAAAGTAAAGAGATACAAAAATATTCTTGCAAAAATAAGTCTAAAAGCTCTTTTTTAAGCGAACAAATAGAGTGCAAGACTTCTCAAATGCTTACCTGTAGCTCTGCACTCTAAGAAAGGATCTCCAGATGTCATTGAAGGACACGAACAAATCGGTGCGTGATCAATTACGCGACACAGAGCTCCAATACCACAGGCACCAGAGCAGGGATCTACGCATTTGTTTCGCACACAAGCGCGGTCTCGGGCGCATTCAGAGCTCACAATGCATTCGGGACGGCAACCACTTGAGGTTGCATCTCCGCTAGTGCCAGTGGGACAAGAGCAAATGGCATTGTTTCCAGATACAGTGCAAATTGCACCAGGTCCACACGGTGACGGTGAGCATGGCGGTGCTGTTAACAATAACAAACACAAGTGTAATAATTTATACATATGAAATAATCCCTTAGTTATATCATATTTGTAATTTACTCCCTAAAATAATTGACTATACCTGAAGCAATGATTTCACATCTTTCAAAGGCGTTTCCTCTAGTTCCTGTAGGGCACGAGCAAAGTGGGATATGGTTGACAGTTTCGCATTCGGCGCCAATACCACAAGTTCCCTGGCATGGGTCCCTACAGTGCGAACGAATACATGCTCGCGATGGTGAACAGTCTGAGTCAGCAATACATTCGGGTCTGCATCCGGTATAAGGATCTCCATGAAGACCCATCTCGCATTCACAAGATGCGCCGGTGCCTCTCGCTCTGCATATAGCTCCCGGTCCACAAGGAGATGGAGTACAAGGATCATTTGGTGGTTTTGCTGTAAAACAATTATACACGTACAATTAGGAAGTATTCCTAGTACCTTACAGACATTTAATGGTAGCTAGATAGGTTTATTATAAGCTCTCTTTGTGAAGCGAACGACTGACATATCTCAAAAGACGGCTCTCATAGTTTCACAAGTAAAACCCATGCCTAAGCTTTAAATGGGAAGACACATGATTGCCGCAGTTGAGCTACCCTTTAAGTTAGTTTCACCATCTTGTATTTCAATCCGTTTTCTTAGCAACAATTGTACATCAAATTTGAGGAAAGCTTTCATGTAAATCTATCTTACGGATATTTCCGAGGGGACGACATTCCAAAAGTGGATTTCCGGTAGTAGACGGAAGACATTCGCAATGAGGCTCATGGGATATTGGAGTACACTGAGCACCTAAACCACATGCCCCGGGGCATGGGTCGACGCAGTGTCTGTTTAGACACATTTGTCTACTATCACAATCACTGGAACTGTAGCATTCATGACGGCAGAATGGAGGTGAGCCTAAGAAGTTTTCTCTGCAACGACAGCGACTGTTGACGCAGTCGGCATTTGGACCACAATCTGAACATGCGGACTTTGGCTCAGTTTCAACGGCAGCTGTTGGAAAAAAAAATATTTATTTAGATAAACGATTGTAAAAAACTTTCGTTTATAAAGAATGGCAATAAATCAAAACTTTATATACCTGGTAAACAACGTATGAAAGGATCGCCAACGTAGTTAATGGGGCAAGAGCATATAGGTGAATGGAAAGTCGTCCGACAAACAGCATTTGCTCCGCATGCACCGGGGCATGGGTCGCGGCATTTGTTATTGCGACAAGCTTGGTCAGCACGGCAGTCATCATCACGGCGGCATTCAGCTCGGCAGCCAGCGGTGACATCCTCAATCATGGCAGGCCGGCAGGAGCAGTGGGCCACAGTGCCTGCAGCTCGGCAGATGCTATTTGGACCGCAAGGGTTGGGAGTGCATGGGTCCGAAACTGACAATTCTATTTAGGACAGCATAAAAGTTTAAATTAATTATTGTAGCTCTTAATAAAAGAGATATCATCTAATGACATTTGACTGTATTGGGGTACTTGCCTACTTTCCGACGACACGCCAAAAATGGGTCTCCTTGTAATGGTGCCGGACATTCACAGATTGCTAGATGATTGTATACGTTACAAATTGCATCAACACCACAGGCGTTCTTGCAAGGGTCAACACATTTGTAATTCATACATGCCATCTGTTTTGAGCAGTCGTTATTATTTGTGCATTCGGGACGGCATTCTATCCTTGGATTGCCATGATATTCATTTACACAGGAACAAGTGCCGTTGTCACATATAGCGTTTCTTCCACAAGGCGACAGAGCACAAGGATCTCGTGGGACTTGTACTTCTGGTTCTGTTTCAAAGATATAATAATGTACTTTAGAATAAGAAAATTAAACAAGTGTGTCAAAATTGTGTACAAAAAGCATATTTTGTCTTGAATAATATTAAAGAAAATAAACCAACAAATGTCGGGTTTAATAATTACAATGTTAAACATAAACGCAAGTTACATCCGTTAGTTGTGTAATATTATTGAGTTCGTTTTTATGTAGGTACCAATTAGTAAAAGGTAATAATTACCGTTGAATATAATATGACAGCCTTCAAATGAGTTTCCTCTATAACCTGGTAAACAAGTACATATAGCCAGATGGTTCATAGCTCGACAATTAGTATTTGGTCCACATGAGCCAATACAAGGATCGACACACTTTTCACGCACACAGGCTTTATCATTAGGGCAATCTTCATTTATAATACATTCGGGAGCACAATTAGGAGGAGCTCCAAGGTAGCCAGAATTGCAGCTACATAGAGCCGCACCATTGACTTCTCTGCATGTTGCGAAAGGTCCACAAGGATTGGGATTACAAGTACTAGTTGTTTTTGGAGGTGTTGGAATTACTCTGCTGCACAGGGTAAATGGATCTCCTTCATAACCAGTCAAACAGGTACAGTATGGACTATGACGGTGAACACGACATTCAGCATTTTGTCCGCATGTTCCGATGCAAGGGTCTACACATTTTTGCCTCACACATGCTTTGTCTAGTGGACACTCTGGACTTGTCAAACACTCTGGGCGACAATTTGGAGGTGTGCCTTGATATTCTGGCAAACAGGTACAGATGGCCTGATTGTTTGTGGCTCTACAAGTACTATATGGGCCACATGGCGATGGATTGCAAGGATCAATGGGCTTCTCCTCTGTAAATTATTATTATCATGAGATACGATGTAAAATATACTATTACATTAGATTTATATTTCTCAATGTAAAGAAAATACTTTACCTTCTTTTAGAACACAGTTGTCATAGGGATTACCAATATAACCAAAACTGCATATACAGTTGGGCATATGATTGATAATTTGGCAGTCTGCGTTTGTGCCGCATAGCCCTATGCATGGGTTTTGGCATTTACTGTTTACACAAGCTAAGTTTTCTGGACAGTCAGAGTTCATAACACATTCCGGCCTACATCCTTCATAGGGATTACCAAAGTACCCAGACAAACACGTGCAGCTTCCGATATTATTACGTTCTTGGCAAATCGCGTTTACACCACAGGGATTTGGTAAGCATGGTTTGATAGGTTCTGTCGGTACTTGGACGCGGACTGAAAAAAATAATTCAGGGTTAGAAAGTATCCACTTTAGTATGCAATACGAGTGCTTGAACAGTAAATACTTCATGACGTAAGACTTAATGGGCGATTCTCTGAATACTACTTTATTATTATGGTTTTTATAAGTATAATTAATTTACCTGGCAGGCATTGTTCGAACGCATTTCCTTCAAATCCGGACTTGCAGTAGCACTGCGGTGAGTGACTTATAACACGGCATTCTGCATTTCTTCCACAAGCACCAAGGCAAGGGTCTATACATTTTTTATTTACACAAGCGCTATCGAAATTGCATTCACTATTTGTTATACATTCAGGACGGCAGTATGGAGGGTTTCCAATAAATCCGACCATACAAGAACAGGCTGATGTTTCGCTAACAACTCGGCATAGACTGTTTGGACCACACGGTGAAGGTTCGCAAGGAGTCTTTGGTGGAGATATTTCAGCTGTGGAAACGAAATAAGAAATAATTATCATAATGAATTATTATCACTACCCTAATCCATATTTATAGAAAGCATAAAATCGACATAATGTTTATCAACTTACATTTATACACAAAACAGCGGGTGAAGGGATCTCCACTGTAGCCGTTAGGACAATAACAAATCGGATTATGGTTATTGACTTTACACAAGGAGTCGATTCCACATGAGCCTTCACAAGGGTTAATACACTTTTGGTTTGAGCATGATAATGTACTACTACAGTCAGAGTTCACCAAGCATTCCGGCCTACACGATGGTGGTGCTCCGTTATAGCCTATCAAACACGAGCACATTGCTTGGTCGTTAATACTGCGACATACACTATTGGGTCCACATGGGGAAGGTATGCATGGATCTCTTCTGGTTGGTGGTTCTGAAAAATTAATGATTTATTTATTATTAATCAATCATAAATCACTCATCATTTTACACTGTTAAGGTCTAAAATTTATCTTAAATATTACCTACCTATTATAGCGTTACATGAGAAGAATGCATTTCCTGTGGTGTTCGTTGGGCAACTACACATCGAGATATGATTAAATACTTCACATATCGCTCCTGACCCGCAGAGGTTTACACATGGGTTGATGCATTTGTTATTCTTACAAGCCAAGTTCAATGCGCAGTCAGAGTTATGTGTACATTCTGGTCGACAACTTAAATAGGGATTTCCATAATAATTAGGTTTACAAGTGCATACACCGTCATTGCACTGGGCGTTTGAACCACATGGACTTGGGTTACATTTATCAAAAACGTTTGGTATAGGTTCTGAAATAAGAATATTAGAATTATTTAAAGTCAGAAAGGTGTGTCTTATTGTTTTAAAAATCACCTAAATCTTATAAACATACCTATTTTTTCAACGATGTGACAGTTTTGGAATGGATTGCCAGTGTATCCTTCTCTGCAACTGCATACAGCAGCATGCTGGTAGACATGACATTCAGTTTGCAAACCACATGAACCCAGACAAGAGTCACTACACTTTCTGTTAATACATGCTTGGTTACTAGGGCAATCTGAGTTGATTGTGCATTCCGGTCTACAATTTGGTGGTGATCCGATATATGTGTCGATACAAGAACATACTGGAAGCTGGTTGATGACTTGACACAAAGAATTAGGTCCACATGGTGATGGAGCACACGGGTTTAAATCTGGCACAGGAAGACCTACAAATGCAACAGTGTCATTAGTAAATCATAATCAACAATTTACAATAATTCAATTGATTGTAAAGAAATATATATTTACTTAATACAGCAGTACATCTGATAAATGGATCTCCTTCAAATCCTTGCCGACAGCTACATATTGGTGCGTGATTTACAGTCCTACATTCGGCATTGATTCCACAAACGCCTATGCATGGATCAACACATTTGTGTCGGACGCAAGTCTTCGTAGCATCACATTCGGAATTAATAGTACATTCGGGGCGGCAATTCGGAGGTGATCCGAAAAAGTCTGGCATACACGAGCATGATGCTTGTGCGTTGTGGTTCTTACAAATTGAATTACTTCCACATGGATTTGGTGTACAAGGGTCTTGCGGTACATGAGCTGCAATAAAAAGTAATCGTATAATTATATATGTCATTTATGTTTATATTATAAAGAAAAAGAAATCAGAAACATTTCAAAACATTAGAGTACTGATGATGGGACTCGAACCCGCGTCTTCCGCAATTTATTTCTGTATACTAATATCTCTAACAATTTTGTTTAAATAAAAATTACTTAATAATAGAACGTACACAGACTGTACTTACGTAGTTCATTTATGACGATGTGGCAATAAGTGTAAGGATCTCCTGTGTAACCTGGTGCGCAATTGCAGGATGGAATGTGATTAACAACATTACATATTGCTGTCGCTCCACAGGTTCCTGGGCAAGGATCTCTACATTTTTGTCTTTGGCATGCCTTATCGAATGGACAATCTGTATTTACAGAACACTCTGGTCTACATGACTCATATGGGTTACCAAAGTAATCTGGTTCACACATACATGCCGCGGCTCCGTTTGATGAAACTTTACATTTTGCGTTTGCCCCGCAGGGCGATGGATTACATGGATCAATAGGTATCAATAAGGGAAGCAACTGATGACATGAAATGAATGGATCACCAGTATAACCCTCTTGGCAAGAACACATAGGACTATGCAAGTGAACTCTGCATAAAGCATTGACACCGCACGATCCGGGACATGGATCGGTACACTTATAGTTGATGCAAGCTTTGTCTGATTGACATTCATCATTCGATGTACATTCTCTTCGACATTGTGGTGGTGATCCTTCGAATGTTGGTTGGCAAGAACATACATGATTCCTGTCTCCTATAACCTTACAAAAACTATTTGGTCCACATGGTGATGGTGTACATGGGTTAATAGGCTGCATTTCTTCAAGCACAACTGTGAATGATAATAATAAAGGTCAGTTATAAATAATACAATAGGTATCTATTTAAATGTCACAAAGTTGTTTCATTACCATAGCAGTGTGAGAATGGTGAGCCTGTGTATTTCGGTGGACAGCTACAGATTGGATTGTGGTTATATACATTGCATATAGCATTCTGACCACAAGATCCAGGGCAAGGGTCTTGACATTTTCTATTAATACAGGCCCGCGAAGGAGGGCAGTCAGTGCTCTGTATGCATTCTGGTCTACAGTTGGGTGGGTTACCAATAAAGCTGTCAATACAAGCACAAACGGCTTGACTATTCACTTCGCGACAAATACTATTTGGTCCACAAGGCGAAGGTTCGCAGGGTCTTATGGTTGGTTCTGGAAAATATTCAAAATATTTTAGTAAAACATTATAACCTTAAGTTGCTATCTAGTGCACATTTTTATATTATCACGTACTTTCTACTCGTGTACATTGCGCAAACGCATTGCCGGTCATGCCTCTCGGACAACTGCAGACAGCCACATGATTGTATACGTTACATTCTGCGTTTAATCCACACATATTCAGACATGGGTTTACACATTTGGATCTTAAGCAGGCTTTGTCTGGTGGGCAGTCTGTGCTTAGCACACATTCTGGACGGCAACTGAAGTACGGATCTCCATGATACTCAGTAATACATGTGCATACACCATTATTACATAGAGCATTGGCACCACATGGCGATGGATTACAGGGATCGGCGATCGTTGGTGCTTCTGAAATAATAATAATTTCTAATTTATCATGGTACTGGTATCAGAGTAAAAGTTTACTATTAATATAAACTCCCTATTACCTTGTGGTTTTATATTACAAACAGAGAAAGGATCGCCTTGATACCCTGGTGGACAGGAACAGACTGGGACGTGGTTAACTATATTGCATAAAGCATTTAATCCACATGAACCGATGCATGGGTTTTGACATTTCATATGTATACAGGCCTTGTCATTACTGCAGTCTGAATTAATTACGCATTCATGCCTACAGTTTGGTGGGCTGCCAAGGAAACCTTGTGAACAAGTGCATGACGGGAGGCCACCTATATCACGGCATTCCGAATTTAATCCACATGGCGATGGTATACATGGGTTTGTCGGTTCCATTAATGTTGGTTGAGTTATTGGAACGACATAACATATCGAAAATGGATCTCCCGTATAACCTTCTTTGCATGTACATATCGGACTATGCTTTATTACTCTGCATTCTGTATTTACTCCACACGGTTTGGGACAAGGTGTTACGCATTTTAGATCTTCACACACTTTATCCAGTGAGCATTCCGAACTCGTCATACATTCTGGGCGACACGTGGGTGGTGATCCATGGTAACCACTAAGACATGTACATATTGCTAAACCTCCTTGAGATTTACATTGACTATTCGGTCCACATGGCGAAGGATTGCACGGGTCGGTGGAATCAGCTGTAAAAAAATAAATTGTAAGATTTATTTTAATACAATATCTTTAATGGGTTAATCTTGATTCAAATCAATCTCTACTCACCTGAAGGTTTAAGGTTACAAATTTTATATGGGTCACCATAATAATTGTCCAAACATGAACAGCTTGGTATGTGATTTATTACATTGCACTGAGCATTAATTCCACAGGTTCCAGGACATGGATCTTTACATTTATTTTGTATACAAGCTAGATTGGATGGACAATCTGAGTTTAATGTGCATTCAGGTTTACAGATTTCATAAGGATTTCCAAAATACCCAGGCAAACATGAGCATGATCCTGCGTTATTACGTTCTCGGCATTCAGCATTAGCACCACAAGGTGACGGAATACAAGGAGTAGGTCTTTCGTATACTGAATTGACAACTTCGATATTGCAAGAGACAAATGGGTCGCCTGTGTAACCAGTTCGACATAAACATATGGGTGTATGGCTCACAACCCTACATTCAGCATTCGAACCGCAGGAACCAGGGCACGGGTCTTTGCATTTTCTATTGATGCACGCCATATTAGTGGTACATTCGCTGTTACTTGTGCACTCAGGTCTGCAACTTGGTGGCGCGCCTATGAACTCTGGCAAGCATTTACATTGCGGATTTTCGCCATTTTCAATACACTCTGAATTGGGTCCACAGGGTGATGGTAAACAGGGATTAACCTTTACTGGTGGCGACAATGCTGAAAAACAAATATAATTTTTAAAGGTCGTTCGGTATTAAATAAATAAATAAATATTTTTACACTCACACCTATCATCTAGTCCAAAGTAAGTAGCCTAAGCACTTGTGTTATGGATACTAGATGACGGACATATTTTTAATATAATTATGTATATAAATGTTGAAAATATACTACATAAACATATACACAACCATGACTCGGGAACAAACATTTGTGGTCATCACAAAGTTTGCCCTACCAGGATTCGAACCCGGGACCTCTTGGCCAATACCCAGCAATCTGAGCATTCGACCAAGGCGGCCGTCATTGGCGGCGGTATTATGAATTAATTTGGATCCACAAAAACAACAAACTCTTACCGATAATTTGACAAATTGAGAAAGGATCGCCAGAATATCCTGAGAGACATGTGCAGACAGGATTATGGTTGACTACAATACAATGTGTATTACGTCCACAAGCACCTGGGCATGGGTCAATACATTTTTGATTAGAGCAGGCTCTATTTAATTTACAATCAGAGCTGACTACACATTCAGGTCTACAGTTGGGTGGACTGCCGATATAACCAGTTACACATACACAGACAGCATGACCGTTTACTTCCCTACACTGACTGTTGGGTCCACAAGGAGATGGTTCGCACAAGTTTATTGGAACTGATGGTTCTAGAAAGAAAAAAAAAATCAAATATATATTATTCAAATAAATTAAAATAGTAGTTGTATTTTATGTACTATAAGTATATAAATTTTACCATTCAGCTGTGTGCAGAAATGGAATGGAGATCCCGAGAATCCGGATGGGCATGAACACATCGGCACATGATTGATAACTTCACAAATGGCATCCGTTCCACATGTTCCAAGGCAAGGATCACCGCATTTATTCTTCATACAAGCCTTATCGCGTGGACAATCAGAATTCAACACACATTCAGGCTTACATCCGAAGTAAGGATCTCCATTATATTCAGGTAAACAGGAGCAAATTCCATTTTGACATATAGCATTGGCACCGCATGGTGATGGCAGACACGGATTGGTGGGTTCCATATCTAAAATAATCAAAATATCAAGTAACATGCTTTTAAGGATAGAATTTTATGAATGCTAATTACTCTCTTGCATATTTACCTTGCTGAATAATATTACAATTACTAAATGGATCTCCAGAATATCCTGGTAAACATGAGCAAGAAGGATTATGGTTGAATATGTTGCATTTTGCATTGTTCCCACATGCACCTGGGCAAGGATCGGTACATCTGTTGTTAATGCAAGCTGTTATTGCACTGCACTCTGAGTTAACTGTACATTCTGGCCTACAGCGTGGAGGAGATCCAATATAGTTTGAAAGACATGTACATCTTGCTATTCCGTTGTACTCCTCGCATTGAGAGTTAGGTCCACATGGTGAAGGTATGCATGGACGAGTAGCAACTTCTTGGGATGGAGTAGATAACGGCACTGAAACAAAAAATACAGGTACAGGAACTTAACCTAAGTACAGGAAAATTTTAAATCATAAATGAACGATTATTAACATTACATTATTAATGTAAGAAAATAAATAATGGGTCAAAATTTGTAAACAATTATTATCATGATGACACCAGACCCGTGTCCTCCGCAATCCGGGCGACTGTCTATACCGCTCGGCCAACAAGACATCAACGATTTCTTTGTAAGTTTGAATGATTCATTTTGTAAGACACGTTTGTTAAAAAACTAAAAACTTAACATGTTATTTCAACTTACATGGTACACAGTTCGTGAATGGGTCACCGGTGTAACGTTCTTGGCAAGAGCACATTGGATTATGGGCAATAACTTTGCAAATTGCGTTACGTGCACACTGACCAATGCATGGATCAACACATTTTCTATTGACGCAGGCTTTGTCGACGGGGCATTCGCTGTTTATAGTGCATTCTGGTCTACAATTCGGCGGTGTCCCTACAAAACTAGACTGACAACTACAAACAGCTTGTGAGTTCACTTCACGACACTGACTGTTTGGTCCACATGGTGATGGCGTACATGGCGTTGGCTTCGAAATATCTAAAACAACAAAGTTTTGTTTTACAATTTATGTTACTTATAAAGTGCTAGATGTTATTAAAATAATAATTTATATAAATTGTATTGTATAATACCTTCTGTTTTTTCCACACAATAAGTATAGGCGTTGCCTGTGTATCCTGGAGGACAATAGCATGACGGCAAATGGTTGACAACCAGACATATCCCATTTGAAGCACACACTCCAGGGCAAGGATTTTTGCACTTATTTTGAAGACATGCTAACATTGGAGGACAGTCGGTATTGATGACGCATTCCGGGCGGCAGCCTTCATAAGGGTTGCCTACATAGTCTTCGATACATCTGCAAGACCCGGCTCCATTCTTTTCCGTACATTCAGCATTTAAGCCGCATGGAGATGGTTCACAAGGCGAATCAAATTGAATGGCCACATCTATAAAAGTTTTTAATTGTGTTAATATGAAATTAGAAGACAATATTACAATATAAAATGTGAGAATATTTACCTCTTATCGGATTACAAGAGATTAGGGGGTCGCCTGTTTGCCCGAATGGACAGGTGCAAACTAAAGCATGACTGATTACTTTGCAATCTGCATTATAACCGCAACCACCTGGACAAGGGTCGCTACATTTCTGGTTGACACAGGCTTTATTACTGGGGCATTCTGAATTGCTTATGCATTCAGGTCGACAGTTTGGTGGCGATCCCGTAAACTCCGATTGACAGGTGCATGATGGTGATTCTCCGATTACTTTACAGATAGAATATGGTCCGCAAGGTGACGGCGTACAAGGGTCGACTGGTGACAAGGGTTCAGCAACTATAAAAAAACCAAAAACAATACATATAATTATTTGCTTTTATGGGTTAAATTGCATAGTTTACTTGATATTTTGCCATAAGAGGTTATATTTACCTATGGGGATACAACGTGTAAACGGATCTCCGGTATATTCAGTTGGACACGAACATATGGGATTATGGTTAACGACTTCACATCTTGCACCATATCCACATGTGCCAAGGCATGGATTAATACACTTATGGTTATTACAAGCTTCATTTCGAGAGCACTCGGCACTGATGGTACATTCAGGCCTACAAGTTGGTGGACTGCCGACATAGGTCGGTAGACATGAGCAGACTGCTTGACTATTTACTGCTCTACATTGACTGTTCGGTCCGCATGGATTTGGATTACACGGCTCCACGTTGACAACTGAAAAACGAAGAAAAAAAAATATTAATTTGTCGAATCCTCTATATGTCTATAGAACATAATATTGTATAAATGCTTACTTTCGAAAGAGTGACATTCGATGAAAGCATTGCCTGTAGTTTTTTCAGGGCACATGCATATTGGTATATGATTATACACTTGGCATTGAGCAGTGGGAGCGCACATGTTTGGACATGGGTTAATGCATTTGTTTTTGGAACAAACTTTGTCCAAAGCACAGTCCATGTTAGTGACGCACTCTGGTTTACAGCCTAAGTAAGGATCACCATTATAATCTGCTATGCAATTGCATATGCCATTATTACAGTCAGCATTGAATCCGCATGGTGACGGATTACAAGGGTCAACTGCAGATTCATCTGTAAATTGAATAATAATATATTATTGTGATACGTATTAACTTTAAGATAAAATATATTTTAACAAACAATATGATGTAATTATCTCTTTACCTTTTACTGGTTGAGTTACTGCACAGTACGTAAATGGGTCACCGCTATATCCTTGTGCGCAAGTACATGCTGGATTGTGGTTGAATACTGTGCATATAGCGTTTTGTCCACAGCTGCCTGGGCATGGATCTTGACACTTCATATTCATGCATGCTTTGTTTGATGGGCAATCTTGATTTATTGCACATTCAGGGCGACAGTTCGGTGGAATACCCTGGTAATTTTGCAGACAAGAGCAAGAAGGATTTCCATTGACTTCGCGACAAATAGCGTTGTCTCCACAGGGGCTCGGTACACATGGATTTCTTACAGGTTCAAATTGTGGTTCCATGAAAGCTACAAACAGAATATTTGTTAATTTTAATTAGACTAGCATTGATGTTATTGGCACTAAATTAGTTCCTACTTACGTTGTAAGAAACATCGCGAAAATGGATCGCCAATAAAGCCTGTCTTGCAGGAGCATATCGGACTGTGGTTTATAACTCTGCAATCAGCGTTTATTCCACAGTGGCTAGGGCATGGGTCGATGCATTTTTTATTAACACATGTTTTATCAGACGGGCACTCGGAGCTAACAGTGCACTCTGGTCGACACCCAGGAGGTGAACCAATATAATCGGGCATGCATGAACATACACTTTGTCCATTTGCTGGACGGCAAACACTATTTGGTCCACAGGGGTTTGGTGAGCACGGCGTAGGCGGCGTAGGATCGGACACTGAAAGATAATTTATGTGAGTAACAAAAAATTAAACACGATTAAATCTCATAACAAAATGCGGAATACCACTCTACCTGTTTCTAAGTTGCAACGCTGGTAAGGATCCCCTGTATATCCAGATGGACAAGCACATACAGGTAAATGATTGACTACAGCGCAAGTTGCAATTGGGCCACATGTACCAGGGCATGGATCTTGGCATTTGTTTCTTATACATGCTTTATTTGGCGTGCAATCGCTGTTGACAACACATTCTGGTCGACAACCTTCGTATGGATTACCTATGTAGTCGGGGAGACAAATGCAGGAGCCAGCTTTGTTATACTCTTTACATATAGCGTTCGGGCCGCACGGTGACGGCTGGCATGGTGTTGCATTTTCTATGACGATGTTTTGTTGTTCGTGACAGCTTGAAAACGGATCACCAGTTAACCCGTTGTCACAGAAACACGTCGGTGAGTGGCTAATGACTTTACATTGCGCATTTATACCACAAGCGTTGACACACGGATCTTTACACCTCTGGTTTATGCATGCTTGGTTGGAGGGACATTCACTATTACTAGAGCATTCTGGCCGGCAATACGGTGGTGATCCAAAGAAATCGGACATGCAGGTGCAAGATGGTGTTTCACCGACTACCTTACATATTGAATGCGGTCCACACGGTGATGGTTCGCAAGGTGTTACATCAGCAGCAACAGGTCCTGCAATTAAGAAGTAGCATTATAATAATCATAATATATTTCACCTTTTTTAATTTAATACGATTTCAAAGATGCTTATAAACTTACTAAATTGCACACATCTAATGAATGGATCCCCAGTATACTTCGGCGGGCATGTGCATATAGGATTGTGTTTTATTACTACGCACTTAGCTCCCACGCCGCAGGAGCCTGTGCAAGGGTCTATACATTTTTGATTGCTACAAGCTCTGTTCGGAGGGCAGTCTGAACTAACTACACATTCTGGACGACATAGCGGCGGACTACCGCGATAACCAGGTACACAAGTGCAAACGGCTTGCCCGTTAATTTCTCTACAATGACTGTTTGGTCCACACGGCGATGGAAGACAAGGATTTGTTAGTGCCGGAACTGAAATAGAAAATATTTTTATAATATTCTTTGATATAATCAATGTAATTTCGTTTTCTCTAGGAATAGTAAATAGAAATTACATACCTTTAATGGGTTCACAACTATAAAAGGCATTTCCTGTCATTCCTTGTGGACAACTGCACATAGGGACGTGGTTTATCACGTCGCAAATGGCATTTGAAGCGCACGTTCCTATACAAGGATTGACACATTTGTTCCTTACGCATGTTTTGTCTTTAGGACAGTCATTATTCAAAGTGCATTCCGGACGGCAGCCAATGTATGGATCACCACTGTGCTCACTGATACATGTACATACGCCATTATTACAGACAGCATTTGTACCGCAAGGTGAGGGATTGCAATTATCCAATGGTTCGTTATCTGAAAATATTCATTACATGAATGGTCTTACCAATAAAAACTCGCTAACATTCAAGGGACAAGTATTTGAAGTAGAATTTAAAAGCGAAAACATACCTGGTTGTTTCTGTGTGCAAACAGAGAATGCATCACCTGTAAAGCCTTCGGGACATGTGCATATAGGAATATGCCGTGATACAGTACACAAGGCACCTATTCCACACGAACCCAGACATGGATCCCGACATTTTTGTTGAATGCACGCTTGAGACATTGGACATTCTGGATTTATTGTACACTCAGGCCGACAGTTTGGTGGGCTCCCTATGTAATTATTCATACAAGTACAAGAAGGTATTCCTCCGATTTCGTTACAGATTGAATTTGGACCACAAGGAGATGGAACGCATGGATTTCTGTACGGCTCAAGGTCGACATTTGCAACGGGTGCTGGAATTGTAACACAAAATACATTAAACATAGTTAAAAAAGAATGACTCGAATTAAATCTCACATATAAAAACGCATATCTTAGAAACTAATAAGCATATACCTAATCATACTTACGTGGTATGGGATTACATCTAGTGAACGGATCTCCTGTATATTGCTGTTTGCATTGACAAATAGGACTATGGTTAATTACTCTGCATTCAGTATTTAATCCACAAGAATCCACGCATGGGTTTATGCATTTCTGATTGATGCATGCTTTGTCCCTAGCACATTGCGTACTAAGAGTACATTCAGGTTGGCATGCAGGTGGAGTTCCCATGTAATTCGGCAAACAAGAACATACAGCTTGACGATTAACTACTTGACATTTACTGTTTGGTCCACATGGAGATGGTCGACACACGTCCACAGGTGTATCATATGTTTCTGTAACAGTATAATTATTTTATTTTATTGATAAATAGATTCATTATCATCGTCGTCTTGCTATGTTCCTAGATTAACTGGCGTCGGTTCAGTAAATTTGTACGAGCTGTGAAGAGCTCTATGTAAGAACATAGATCATATTCATTATTACTTATATCAAATAATTATGTTTTGATTGTATAATTAAATTCCATAGCTAAAAATTATATAGGTACTCAGTTTTAGTGAAATTCAGTAATAGATAATACTCACGTTCGACTGTGCAAATCCTGAACGGGTCTCCAGAATATCCTCGATTGCACGAACATGATGGAGAATGGTTTACAACTTGACATAAGGCATTAGGTGCACACGCACCGGGGCATGGATCCACACACTTATTTTTAATACAGGCTCTATTTGATGGACAATCGGTGTTTATGAGGCATTCTGGTCTACACCCTTCGTAAGGGTTCCCAAAGTAATCTGGTAAGCATGAACAAGATCCAGCTCCTTGGAACTCTTTGCATATAGCATTTGAGCCACACGGCGAAGGTTGGCAAGGTGTGGCAAAGTCTTGTATTACTTCAATTAAATTACACTGTATAAATGGATCACCCGTGTAATCTGACAGGCAAGAGCATGTTGGGGAATGACTGATTACATGACATTCCGTGTTACTGCCACATGAACCTATGCAAGGATCTGCACACTTGTTATTGATGCAGGCGCGGTTTGATTGACATTCGGAGTTACTTATGCACTCTGGCTTACAATACGGCGGAGATCCCATAAACCCGTCCATACAAGAGCACGATGGATTTCCAGAAACTTCTCTGCAGATTGAATTGGATCCACATGGTGATGGTATGCATGGATTAACGAGCTCCGGTGTGAATTCTTGAACAAAACATCTGACAAATGGATTGCCAGTATAAGACGTCGGACAGGTACAGATAGGGTTCTGATTGATAACTTGACAATTAGCTTGAATACCACAGGCTCCTAGACATGGATTAATACATTTTCTATTGCTGCAAGCTTCGTTTGGTGGACAGTCAGTACTTAATATACATTCCGGTCTACAGGACGGAGGACTTCCAATGAAGCCAACTAAACAAGAGCAAACTGCTTGCCCATTAACTTCACGGCATTGGCTGTTAGGACCACACGGACTTGGTTGACATGGTTGTGGACGTGCAACTGAAAAGAAAAATAAACTTTTATGTGTGTGCAACGCAAAACCGTTTCGAGATTATGAGTTACTCTGACTATATTTTGATTATTAATCTTTACAGTAAATATATTATTATAAGTTACTTAAAACTATTTGTAACTGCTTAAAATCTTATAATTAAGTCATTATTTACAAAGATTTTGGTGGTTAGAAAAATTTCGAAAAAGTATGGTCTTGATGCGGGAATCGAACCTGCGTCCACTACAATCCAACCAACCAAGGCCAACCAAGACGCTTGATTGGCCGAGCGGTAGGACACCAAAATCTTTGTACTAATTTTTCTAACATTTATAAATGTTGAAATTAAAATCGAAAAGTCATTATTTTTAACAAATAATATAAAAAGAGAATTGACTATTGTTGTTGTCGTTATAAATATTCTCACCTTCTACAGCAGAGCATTGAACAAACGCATTTCCTGTCATATGATCAGGACATCTGCACATGGGAACATGGCTTACTACTTCACATAGAGCGTTTGATGCACATACGCTTCGTCCGCACGGATTTACACATTTGTTTCGAAGGCACGCCTTATCTTGTGGGCATTCGGAACTAAGTACACATTCCGGCCGACATTCCAAGTACGGGTCGCCGTGATATTCAGGCAAACAACTGCATTCTCCATTATCGCACAATGCATTTGGTCCACATGGTGATGGATTGCAAGGATCGATTTCATCTTGGATTACTTCTACAAACAAAATGAATGAAATATTATTTAAGAATGTAATAAATTTATAATCTAATTTAGCATTTGATTAGAGAGCAGATTGTCCCGCTTACCTTGTAGTTTGCATTCTGTAAAAGCGTCTCCAGCGTAATTTTCGAGGCAGGAGCAAATTGGAGTATTCCTATTCACGGTACATTGAGTGTTCAACCCACATGAACCTGGGCAAGGGTCGATACACCTTTGATTTATGCATGCTAAATTGCTAGCGCAGTCAGAATTGATTACACACTCAGGTCGACACGCTGGTGGCGCTCCGATGTAGTTTTGCAGGCAACTGCACGATGGTATATTTCCATTCGTTTTGCATTCACTAAAAGGTCCACAGGGTGACGGCAAACATGGGTTTCTTGGCGGTTCCTCTTCACTAGGCATGCCAATTATAACTGGGTAGCATCGATTGAACGGGTCACCGGTGTATCGGTCCATACAAGAACATATTGGACTGTGGTTTATAACATGACAATTGGCATTGAGTCCGCATTGTTTTAAGCAGGGATCTACACATTTCTGATTTCCGCATGCTCGGTTGGTTGGACATTCTGCACTAACGACACATTCTGGTCTACAGTTTGGTGGAGAACCCCGATATTCAGGAGAACAGCTACAAACAGCTTGATCATTCAATTCTTTACAAATGCTATTTGGGCCACAAGGTGAAGGACTGCAGGGATTTGTAGGCATCTCCATTTCTATAAAAATAATGAAAATAATTTAAATATTTGCAAATGTTTGATTAATGTTTTGTAACATAATAAAAAAGTTATAACTTACGTTGCACAATGCACTGTAGGAATGGATTTCCTGTGTATCCTGGTAGACATGTACAAATCGGTACGTGATTTACAGCTTGGCATACAGCATTGTTAGCGCATGTTCCTGGGCATGGGTCGCGGCATTTATTTTGTTGACATATTTTATTTGACGGGCAATCTGTGTTTACAGTACATTCTGGTTTACATCCCTCATAAGGATTGCCAAAGTAACCAGGTGAGCACATACAAGAACCCACGTTATTTCGTTCTTTACAAATTGCATTACTTCCGCAAGGTGAAGGTACACACGGCGTCAAATGTTCAGGAGGTGTATCTAAAGGTTGAAGTTGGCATTGCACAAATGGATCCCCAGTATATCCCTGAGGGCACACGCACATAGGTGTATGACTGTTTACTCTACACAACGCCTGAGAACCACAAGCACCAATACAAGGGTCTGCGCATTTACTGTTTATACAAGCTAAATTGTTTGAGCACTCGCTGTTGCTAGAACATTCAGGTCTACAGTTTGGAGCGGTACCAATGAACTCCGGCATGCATGAACATGACGGAGAATCATTAATTGCTTGACATAAAGAATTTGGTCCACATGGTGAAGGAATACATGGATTCACTTGCACTGGAGTTTGTAAAGCTGAAAATAAAGTAAAATGACTTAATTAATCAATGAAAAGGATGTGTAAATATGTATACATAACAAGAATACGAATGCATTTATATCACATTGCACCATTCGACTGAATCTATTAATTTTCTATTTCTTACGTTTTATTAAACATCTTGTAAATGGATCTCCTGTGTATTCTCTTGGGCAGGAACATATTGGATTGTGGTTTACAACTTCACAAAGCGCATTAATGCCGCAAGAACCCTTACATGGATCAACACATTTATAGTTATTACATGCTTTATTTAGCGGACATTCAGAGCTCGTACTACATTCCGGTCTACAGACTGGTGGATTGCCAGAATAACCTGGTATACAAGAGCATACAGCAACATTGTTTATTTCTCTGCATTGACTGTTAGGTCCACATGGTGACGGATTGCATGGGTTGGATTGCACGGGTGCTGTAAATGAAAAAGAAGTGAAATCAATTGAAGCTCATTCCAAAACGATACAATATAAAAAAATAAATCTACAAAATAATAAATACCGGTTATGATGTTGCAGGCAACAAATGAATTGCCTGTATATCCAACTGGGCAGCTACACATTGGTATATGATTGATAACTTCACACATTGCGTTGACGCCACATGTGTCTGGACAAGGTGTCACACACTTCATCCTCACGCAAATCTGATTCTTCTGGCAATCGGAGCTGACGGTGCACTCAGGTCGACACCCTACATATGGATCGCCGAAATATTCTGGCAAACACTTGCAATCTCCGTTATTGCACTCTGCATTCGAACCACATGGTGATGGATTGCAAAGATCTAAAGGAGCATCTGTAAACATAATCAATGTCTTACTAACTAAATTATATCTAATGATATTTATTGTATACTGAATAACATTAAATAATGTTTACCTTGAATCGGTTTTAATTGACATCCAACAAAGGGGTCTCCTGTATATCCTTCGTTGCAAGTACAAATAGAAATATGTTTGTTTACTGTACATTGTGCGTTGTGTCCACAAGAGCCTGGGCACGGATCAGTACATTTTTCGTTAATACATGCCAAAGAACTTATGCAATCTTGATTAGTAACGCATTCCGGTCTACAGTTTGGAGGGCTTCCCAAATATCCTAGAGAACACGAGCACGATGCTTGGTCACCAATCTTGAGACATTGTGCATTTGCTCCGCAAGGCGAAGGCAAACAGGGGTCCCTTGTCTCATCTAGCTGTGGCTGAGGCGCTAAAACACAAAATATTAATAATGGTAATTATCTAAAAATGATAACTTGTAATATATTCGTGCATAGATATCTCGTAATTTCAATTTCAAATGTAAACAATTCATTACCTGGTTTAGGATAACAACGAGAGAATGGATCGCCTGTGAAACCTGACCTACAGCTACATATAGGGTTATGGTTAAAAACTCTACATTCTGCCTTTTGACCACACCGACCGGGGCACGGATTGGCACATTTTTGATTTATACACGCTTTATCTTGTGCACAATCGGTGTTCAGGGAGCACTCTGGTTTACATAGTGGAGGGTTTCCTAAATAATTAGGTAGGCAACTACAAATCGCTTGATTGTTATTTACACGGCATTGACTGTTAGGTCCACATGGACTTGGGTAACAAAGATTTGTAGGAGTTATATCCGCAACTGAAACAATTGAACATATTTAAGTTTTGAGTGCAAATACAAAAGAAGTAAATTAAAATATATGAATTAATTTATATCTTACCAGGTACTACGTAACAACGCCTTAAGGCGTCACCGGTATAACCTGATATACATGTACATCGAGGAGCATGGTTTATAGCTATACATTCGGCGTTTGTCCCGCATGTTCCAGGACAGGGGTCTTGACATTTATTATTTATACATGCTCTGTTTCCTGGACAGTCCGAGTCAGAAACACATTCAGGGCGACAGCCTTCATAGGGGTTTCCAAAGTATCCTTCATTGCAAACACATGACCCAAGATTGTTTTGTTCCCTGCATACCGCATTTGGACCACAAGGGGATGGTGTGCAAGGTGTAGCGATTTCAACAGGAGATTGTAAACATTGAGTAAACGGATCTCCAATGTAACCTTGTGGGCACACACACATAGCAGAATGACTAACAACCCTGCACTCAGCGTTGTTTCCACAAGCTCCGATACAAGGATCCTTGCATTTTTTGTTCATGCATGCCAAATGTGAAGCGCATTCACTATTGCTGATGCACTCAGGCTTACAATATGGTGGCACTCCTTTGAATTCAGGCATGCAAGTACAAGATGGCGTTCCATTAATATCTTGACAAATGGAGTTAGGTCCACAAGGAGATGGTTGACAAGGATTAACAATGACAGCAGGAGTATCTGAAACATTATGCATTACATAACGAATATAGTTATAACATAACAACAAACAAATATTGGTGTTTATATAAGTAAACAAGTAAGCAGTTAATTGAGATACTTACTAAGCACATATGTGCATTCGACAAATGGATCGCCTGAATATGATGTTGGGCACGCACATACAGGATTGTGATTTATTACTTCACATGTCGCACGAAGCCCACAAGATCCAATACATGGGTTGATGCATTTCTGTTTGCTACAAGCTTGATTCTGCGGACACTCTGAACTAACGACACACTCAGGTCGACAAGCAGGCGGAATTCCCAAATAAGATGGCAGGCAGGAACAAACTGCTTGATTATTGATCTCTCTACATTGACTATTTGGTCCGCAGATCGCCGTGCTACATGGATTTTCATTTTGAGTGGCTGTAAATAAAATATGTTTTTGTAATACTAATTTAGTGATGAGTTTTATTTTTAATGCTCGCTTATATTTGCACGACCATCATAATTTTGAAACAAAACAACTTTAGGTCTTGGTCACTGGGAGACGTGAAGTCTCTCCTTGACCATAAATAAATAATATATTTATAGTATGAAGACTATGATTTTATCAATCGACTATCCTATAAAGACGTGTAAGTCGAACAATTAATTACCTCTAACGGGAAGGCACATAACAAATGCATTTCCTGTAAAACCATTTTGGCAACTGCACATGGGGATATGGTTTACAACTTGACATAAAGCGTTTTGCCCGCAAGCACCAGCGCACGGATCCACGCATTTCCTTTGAACACAGGCTTGAGTTTGTGGGCAATCGGTACTGAACACACATTCTGGTCGACAATTGAAATATGGGTCGCCTTGGTATTCAGGCAGGCATATGCATTGTCCATCAACACATTCTGCATTTGGCCCACACCTGATATTTGAGCAGGCGTCTAAAATTGTAGGTTCAACTGAAACAGAAATTGAAATGCTTACTGCTACGAACATTTTTGAAATTTGAATTGACAATTACCCTAATTGCTTATAAATAAGTTACCTTGTAAGCCAGAAAATGAGTCAGAAAGAATTTCTAAAAATTATTGTCCTGGTGCGGAAAACCAGCGTCTTCCGCAATACAGGCAGATGCCAATCGGCCAACTAGACAATAATTTTTCGAAATTTCTCTGACTCCTTTTTCTTTGTAATAATTTTTCTAACTTTTAGGTTTCAAATGTTTAAATAAAAATCAAATAATAATTACCTTGTAATGTTTGCGGTCTGCATACAGAGAAGGGATCACCAACATATCCATCGATACAAGTGCAAATTGGAATATGATTTAAAACGCTACACTTAGTGGACACTCCACACGATCCAGGGCAAGGATCTTGGCATTTCGAATTTATACACGCCTGATTACTGGAACAATCTGCGTGTATTGAGCACTCTGGTCTGCAATTTGGTGGGCTTCCTATGAAGGTCGGGAGGCATGAACATGACGGTGAATTGACAACTTCTCTGCATTGTGCGTTAGGCCCGCATGGTGATGGGTAGCAAGGATTTATGACTTGTGGCACAGGTTCGTCTGGAAAAATCAATAAGTTAAAATCACTGACTTTACTTATCTTATTATATTTACTTATTAATTTAAAGTTCAATTTAGATATTGGTGCGATTTAGGTTTTATTTCCTTACATTATACTTTGATTAATTTTTAGGATCAATTTTTTATCTTATTATTATCTTTTATCTATCTAGCATCATGTATAAATATATAATAAAATAAAGAAAAAAGAACGAATTAAATACGGAGCAATTACAAATAAAGAATTGAAATTACTTCCTAAAATTGTTGTTTCTTACTTACTTCTGATTATTGAGCAGAGAGTGAATGGATCGCCGGTATATGAAGATTTACAGGAGCACATTGGACTATGATTCACAACTTTGCAATCGGCGTTGCGGCCACAAGGCTTGGGGCATGGATTTACGCATTTCTGATTAATGCATGCTCGATCATGGGGGCATTCAGAGCTTACTACGCACTCAGGACGACAATTAGGCGGAGCGCCCACGTAATCCAACAGACAGGAGCACACAGCTTGGTTTTTCACGGTTTTACACTGACTGTTGGGTCCACAAGGCGATGGATAACAAACATCAGAAGGAACAGCCAAAGGATGTGATTCTGAAATGAAAAATCAAATTATATTTTTTTTGCAATTTGTATTGAGTTTTGCACTTAATAATCAACAGCATTTTCGTAGTTTCTGAAAATAATAAATAAAACTTACCTTGATATACGCAATATCGGAATGGGTCTCCGGTGTATCCTGATAGACATGTACATAAAGGAGCATGGCTTACAACTTGGCAAAGGGCATTGGTGCCACAACTTCCAGGACATGGATCCGAGCATTTGTTGTTCAAGCAGGCTCTATTCGATGGGCAGTCAGTATTCACTACACACTCCGGTCTACAACCTTCATAAGGATTGCCAATATACCCATCAAAACAGGTACAAGACCCAGCATTGTTTCTTTCTTTACATTCTGCGTTAGCACCACATGGTGTGGGCGAGCATGGACTTGATATCACATCTGAATATACAGGCTCTTGGGTGCATTGGAAAAATGGATCACCAGTGAAACCTTGTGGACACAGACAGATAGGCGAGTGGCTGACCACTCTGCATTCAGCATTTGAAGCACAAGCGCCTTCGCACGGATTTGTACACTTATTATTAACGCACGATAATTGCAACGGACATTCTTCGTTGCTAGTGCATTCTGGTCTACAGTAGGGAGGTTGGCCATGATAATTTTGGAGACATGAGCATGCGGGCGCTCCATTGACGTCTCTGCATTCCGAATTAGGGCCACATGGTGAAGGTGTGCAAGGGTTTAGTACCTCGACTTGGGTTTCAGCTGCAAATAAAGTAAAATACGAATTAAATATGATACAGGTAATATTAATATAAAACAACATTTAAAAATACCTACATTAAATTGTTTGGCAACCGTACATTTCACAAAAAACGTGAAAACGTATAATTTGTCGATAATATTAAAAAAATTGCGAAATAAAAATAATATTAGATATTTACCTATCATGAAGCAGCGTGAAAATGGATCACCAGAGAAAGAAATCGGACAAGAACATATAGCGTTGTGATTCACTACTTTACATTCCGCATTATGACCACAGCTGCCTATACATGGATTCACACAACGTTGATTGCTGCAGGCCTCGTTCAGCGGACACTCTGCGCTTATTGTACATTCTGGTCTACAGTTAGGAGGAGAACCAATATTATTTGGAGCACAGGAACACACCGATTGTCCATTTATTGCTCTACATTGGCTGTTTGGACCACAGGGTGAAGGTTGACAAGGGTTGACAGGCACTGATTCTGGTGAAATAAAGAAAAACTTAATATAAAGTTCAAGCAATTATAGGTACATTTATCTTTAAGTCTTGCAATTATTTTTGAACTGAAAACTAAAAATTTGTATTATTAAGTTTTAACATACCTAATATTGGTCGACATTCGAAGAAAGCGTTCCCTGTCATTCGTTCGGGACAACTGCACATGGGTATATGATTAAAAACATTACACACAGCATTGGGAGCACAAGGGCCTGGACATGGGTTTACGCATTTATTTTGAATACAGGCCTTATCGCGATCGCACTCAGAACTTTGGACGCATTCAGGACGACAAGACACGTATGGATCGCCAAGGTACTCAGGGAGACATATACATTTTCCATCGTGACATTCTGCATTAGCGCCGCACGGGGATGGATTGCAGGGGTCTTCGTTTTCTAGAAGAAAAAAGTTTATTGTAATCATTGTTGCAATAAAGAATAATACTTTATTGCACAAAACTTAAGTTAAGTGGTATACATACGCACTTACATTCGTATTACAATTGAATTGTTCTTTAGGAGTATGTTGTATTTAAATTAAATATTTAATAATAAAGTATACTATACCTATTTGTGGAATTTGGTTGCACTGTGTAAACGCGTTTCCTGTGTAACCTTCCAAGCATGTGCAAACTGAAACATGCTTGAAAACTTGACAGTTGGCGTTAACTCCACAAGATCCTGGACACGGGTCTCTGCATTTTTGATTGATGCAAGCTAGATTACTAGCACAATCTTCGTTAATTGTACATTCTGGTCTGCAATTTGGCGGGGAACCCTCAAAGTTTGGTTGACAAGAACAGGAAGGTCCACCATTTAGATTTCGACACAGTGAATTAGGTCCACAAGGAGATGGTATGCACGGATCTTGATTCTGCTGCGGAATTACTTCGGTTGCTAGAAAAATAGTTTAATTCGTTTTATTAAGTGGCGATATTTAACAAAATCAAATAATAATTTCATATAACTCTATTATTCTTAATCTCTTACCTGCTATTGTAAAACATCTCGTGAATGGATCTCCGGTGTATTTATTTTTACATGTACATATGGGACTGTGGTTAATTATTCTACAATCAGTATTTTGTCCACACGGTCCGGGGCAGGGGGATATACATTTTTGGTTTTTACAGGTCTTATCTACAGGACATTCGGCACTAACAACACACTCAGGTCTACAATTGGGTGGAGTTCCTCTAAATTCAGGAAGACACGAACATACACTCTGACCATTAGATACACGACATTGACTGTTAGGGCCGCATGGTGATGGTTGACAAGGGTTTGTTTGTTGAATTTCCAAAGCTGTAAATAACATTTAAAAATTTACTCATAATACAATCAAGTATATTATACACAGTTCAAAATAGAAAAGGCAAAGTAACAAAAATGAGATTCTTACGTTTTCTGAAGCAATTTGTAAAAGGATCTCCTGTATAACCGTCACGACAAGTGCACATTGGCGAATGGTTGACTACTAAGCAGTCAGCATTGATTGCACAGGTACCCGAACATGTATCAATACATTTATTACGGATACATGCTTTGTTACTGGGGCAGTCCGAATTTACTATACATTCGGGATGACAACCCTCATATGGATTTCCGAAGTAACCTTTCACGCACATACATGCTCCAGCGCCTGCTCTTTCTTCACATTCTGCGTTGGATCCGCAAGGTGACGGAGAACACGGCGACGATATTTCACTATATACAATGTTATTTACGATGCATTGTACAGAAGCGTCGCCGGTATAGCCCTCTGGACATATGCAAACTGCCGTGTGACTTACAACTCGGCATTCCGCGTTATTACCACAGGCTTGAATACACGGATCCTGGCATTTTCTATTGACACAGGCGGCATGAGGTGGGCATTCACTATTAGAGACGCATTCCGGTCGACAATTTGGTGGCGCACCTATGAAGTCAGCCATGCATGTGCACGACGGAGACTCGCTACCGCTTATCTGACATATTGAATTAGGTCCACATGGTGAAGGTTGGCATGGATTTACAGGTTGCAATTGCACATCGGCCACTGGAATAATGAAAATATAAAGAAATATATTTATGCTGAAAACTTGAAATAGGCTCATAAAATATAGTTGATATAAAACGTAAGTAACTAACCCATGTAAATGCAGCGTGTAAATGGATCACCAGTCATGCCTGTCGGGCAGGAACAAAGTGGGTTGTGCTTTATTACTTGGCATAACGCTTTGACGCCACACGCTCCTTTACATGGATTTACACATTTCTGGTTGCTGCAGGCCTTGTCTAGTGGACAATCTGAACTTGCAACACATTCGGGGCGGCAAGAAGGAGGCGCACCGCGATATCCATTTAGACAGGAACAAACTGCTTGATTGTTATAGTCTCGGCATTGACTATGCGGTCCGCATGGACTCGGCAGACAAGGATTTCTCTGAATAATATCTACAATAAAATAATAATAATTAGTAATAACAATCTTCGTATAATATAAAATACACCGTTTTCTTAAAAGTGAAAGAACTTACCCATCTGCCTACATTCAACAAATGCATTTCCTGTAGTCTTTGGGGGGCACGTACAAACAGCCATGTGATTTACTACTTGACAAATTGCATTTGTACCACACGTTTGTATACAAGGATTAATGCAGTGGTTTTTAACGCAGGCCTTATCCATTGGACATTCTGAACTAATTGTACATTCCGGGCGACATTCATAATACGGATCGCCATGATAGTCAGCCAAGCATGTGCAAATACCGTTATTACAAACTGCATTAGGTCCACAAGGAGAAGGATTACATGGGTCAGCGACGACTGGTTCTAAAATAATCAATACATGAAATTAATTTTGCTAGACATTGAGTAAAAAAGTGACGACTTAGTCTGGAAGTATATAGTTACTTACCTATGGAAAGTTTCTGAATACATCTGTCAAACGGATCGCCAGTGTAACCATTTATACAAGTACAAATCGAAATGTGACTCTGAACTCGACAAATTGCATTCATACCACATAATCCTGGGCACGGGTCAATACACCTTTCGTTAATGCATGCTTTTTCATTGGGACAATCCGAATTTATGGTACATTCAGGTCTGCAGTTAGGAGGACTGCCATTATATTGCGGCAAACAAGAGCAAGATGGGGTACCCCCAACATCACGGCATTGTGAAAACGGTCCACATGGTGATGGTAAACATGGATCTTGCTGTACGGCTACGACATCGACTGAAATTAGAAATAAATACGTACGTTTGGGTAAAAGAATCACATTAATAGCATTTGGCTAATTTAAAAACTCGTTTATTACTAGTAATATTACCTTGTATCACATAACAGCGACTAAATGGATCACCCGTATATTGACTGCGGCATGAGCATATGGGGCTGTGGTTGATTACTTTACATTCAGTGTTTAGCCCGCAAACGCCTTCACAAGGGTTCTTGCACCTTTTGTTTATACACGCCAACTGTTGACTACATTCAGAACTTACAATACATTCAGGTCTACATGTGGGTGGAGTTCCTATGAATTCAGGTTGACAAGTGCAAATGGCTTGATCATTTGATACTTTGCAAATGCTATACGGTCCACATGGCGATGGGGCACAAGGATTTTGTCTTACAATGGGTTCATCTGTAAAAAAATACAAGTATAGAACAGAAAATTTAATTACAAAGTAAATTGGTAATTCTGAATAATGACAATTCCAGCTTACCTGAAATTTTTTCGTAACAATTTTGGTAAGGATTTCCTGTTAATCCTAGTAAACATTCACACGTTGGGGAGTGATTGACAACAGAACATACGGCATTTGATCCACATATGCTGTTACAAGGATTTTGACATTTACTTTGAATACACGCTAAGTTGGTGGAACAGTCCGAATTAACAATACATTCCGGTCGACAACCCTCATATGGGTTACCTATGTGATCAGGCAAACACACACATGCCCCTGCATCTTTTTGTTCTTTGCATACAGCATTTTGCCCACACGGTGATGGTGTGCACGGCCTTAGGACTACTTCCATAACCGTACATTGAATGAATGCATCTCCCACATAACCAGCTAAGCAAATACATTGTGGGGTGTGACTTATCACTCGGCATTCAGCATTTGCACCACAGGAGCCAGCACAAGGATCCTTACACTTGCTGTTTATACACGCCATATTATCTGGGCATTCGGAATTGGCAATACATTCAGGACGACAATTCGGGGGGATTCCTTTATAATCTAAAAGACAGGCACAAGATGGAGAACCACCAATTTCTTTGCATTCGCTGTTAGGTCCACATGGAGAAGGCTGACAGGGATTTACATAAATGGAGGTTTGGATATCTGAAATGATATAAAATACGTTATACTTTTGTTATTGGAAATACTAAAACGCATGTTAATCAAAAATATAGCTTTACCTTCAACGATACATCTAGTGAAAGGATCACCAGTGAAACCTTGAGGACAGGAACATATCGGGTTATGATTAATAACTTGACATATAGCACCAGTGCCACAATTTCCTCTGCAAGGATCTACACAACGTTGATTTGAACATGCTTTAGTCAAAGGACACTCTGCACTTGAAATACATTCAGGGCGACAGGTAGGAGGTGCTCCCGAATATCCACGTAAACATGTGCATATCGCTTGACCATTTACTTCACGACATTCACTATTTGGCCCACATGGAGATGGATTACATGGTTTCAAATTTTCAACAATAATATTTGGTTTACATTCTAGAAAAGCGTTTCCAGTTAAACCACTTGGGCATGTACACATTGGAATATGGTTGTAAACATTACAAACAGCTCCTCTACCACATGTGTTTATGCAAGGATCAACGCATTTATTTCTTAAGCATGCTTTATTTTGGGGACAGTCTGTGTTTATCAAACATTCTGGACGACAACCGATATATGGGTCTCCATGATACTCAGGCACACAAGTGCATATTCCATCGTTACAAATAGCATTTGCTCCACAAGGGGAAGGATTACAAGAATCAAGTTCAGTATAGGTATCTGAAAAATAATAATTAAAATAATCCCTGGTCATAAAAATTGTCATATAGCTACAGTACAGGCATCTTCAAGAATAACAATGGTACTACGTCAACATCATAAGTTGATTTAAGATTTAGTACCTTGCCACAATAATAATTTATAGAATATACATAAATACATACATAAATCACGCCTATATCCTCGAAGGGGTAGGCAGAGGTGAACTAGCACCCACGCTTCGCCAACTATGTCAGGTCCCATGTTCAAATGTCCGATAAATGGCAATAGGTGGCGAGCCCATTGCCATTTATCGGGCACAAAAGTCGCAGTACATTGCTAGGTGGTATAAGAGGGAACCCTGCTGCCCATTTCTCATCACTACTAATTTATCCTTAGTCGCCTTGTCTCCCACGGGAGAGATTTGGAGTGGTGACAATTGTATTCGACTCTGCCGTCACCACGCGGCTACTATAGAATATGGTGTCCAATATTATAAAGGTTCTTGTAGGTATGACAGGGTACTAAAGTTGAATTACTTATGATGCAGGCCGCACATTTCTCAATCAATATAAAATAACCATACACATTTTAGATACCGGCCGCGTGGTGACGGCAGAGTAGAATACAATTGTCACCACCCCAAACCTCTCTCGTGGGTGTCGTAGAAGGCGACTAAGGATAAATCAGTGATGAGGAATGGGCAGCAGCATTCCTCTTATACCTACCACCTAGCAAAGTACTGCGACTTTTGTGCCCGATAAATGGCAATAGGCTCGCCACCTATTACATGGGACCTAGCCTAATTGGCGAAGCGTGGGTGCTAGTTCGCCTCTGCCTACCCCTTCGGGGATATTGGCGTGAATTATGTATGTATGTATTTTAGATACAAGTAGTAAGTAAGCTAAAAGACTCTGTAACACAAAAAATCTTACCATCTTGATCTGGGACAGGATTGCATTGTGTAAATGGATCTCCAGTAAATCTTTCTACGCAAGTACATTGGGCAATATGATTTAAAACCGTGCATTGAGCATTAAATCCACATGCTCCAGGACATGGATCACTGCATCGTTCATTCATACAAGCTTGGTTACTGGGACACTCAGAGTTGATTGTGCATTCAGGCCGACAGTTAGGTGGATTGCCGACATAATTAGTCAAACAAGCACATGATGGTACTCCTTTAATATTTCTACATTCAGCATATAACCCACATGGCGACAGAATGCATGGATCTTCCGATGGCTTGTCGTTTGGTGCCGAAACTGAAAAATGTGACGGTCAATATCGAAAACCAAATTATAACAAAGCAAGATGTAAATTGTAATGGCGTAAGATTTTATATTAACAATAAATTGATAATGAAGCTTACCAATTATGGGATAACATCTTGTGAACGGGTTTCCTGTTAGGCCTTGCTTGCAAACACAAATTGGACTATGGTTTATTACATTACAATTAGCATGATCTCCGCAGGCGCCAATACATGGGTTTTCACACTTTTGATTGATACAGGCTAAGTTCGACGGGCACTCAGAGCTTACAGTGCATTCCGGACGACAGTTCGGTGGGCCTCCAATAAAGTTAGAAAGGCAAGAACACACCGCTTGCCCATTGATTTCTTTGCATTGACTGTTGGCTCCACACGGTGATGGAACACAAGGATTATCACTCTCTAGAACTTGCGCTAAAATAAATTAAAATATTTTGTTGTATTAGATAATTACCCAATCACCTTATATGTCACCCTAATACGATTTTTAAAACTACTTACGTTCTTGCATTATTGTGCAGTAGGTGAAGGGATTTCCGGTGTAGCCATTGTGGCAATTACAGACTGGCATGTGATTGCTTACTTGGCATAGTGCATTTGGTCCACAGGTGCCTGGGCATGGATCCGTGCACTTCATTCTTGAACAAGCCTTATTTAATGGACAATCAGAATTGACTACACATTCTGGACGGCATCCCTCATATGGGTTACCTAAATAGCCCTCGTGACATTGGCAAGCCCCAACGCTGTTTTGTTCTTTACAAACCGCATTGGGTCCGCATGGACTTGGTGTACACGGCGACAAAATTTCCGTTTGCTCTATCACAGTATGGCAGAAAGAAAACGGATCACCAGTGAAACCATATTGGCATACACATACTGGTGAATGACTCACTACTTTACATTCTGCATTAGACCCACAGGTCCCAATGCATGGGTCAGTACATTTCTTATTTACACAGGCTAAGTTATAATCACATTCATTATTACTAATGCATTCTGGTCTACAACTCGGAGGTGATCCTTTATAGCCCGATAAGCACGCACAAAGCGGACCTTCACCGCTGACTTTGCATATGGAATACGGTCCACATGGTGACGGTTCACATGGGCTTGAGGCAGGTTTCTGTTTGTCTGTTTCTAAAAGAAAATAATTATTTTGTTAGAAAGAGTACATTTTTAGAAATACGCACTACATGCTCGAAAAATGGACTACAATAACTTACCCATTAAGTTACATCTTGTAAATGGATCCCCGGTCATAAAGGACGGGCATGTGCAAATTGGATTATGGTTGATAACATCACATATTGCTCCAGAGCCACATGCGCCAATGCATGGATTTGTACATTTCTGATTGTTGCAAGCTTCTTTCAAAGGACATTCTAAGCTAACAACACATTCAGGTCTACAAGTTGGGGGATTTCCGCGATACCCCGGTACACAAGAGCAGACGGCTTGTCCATTTGACTGTCTGCATTGACTGTTTGGACCACAGGGTGAAGGATTACAAGGATTCTCTACCGTGACTGTAAACAATATTTTTAAATTATATAATTGTTAAATACAGAAATTATTAACCATCAGTATATTTTCAATTATTACCTGGAGACGGTCGACATTCTACAAAAGCATTGCCTGTCATTCCTTTCGAGCACGTACACATTGGAATATGGTTTGTAACAACACAAAGTGCATTATAACCACATGTACCAATGCATGGGTTTACGCATTTATTCTGTTGGCAACCTTTGTCTGACGGACAATCGGAATTATAAACACATTCGGGCCGACAACCAATATTAGGATTGCCATGATAGCCGTCTATACAAGAACACTGGCCGTTCCTACATAGTGCATTAGGCCCACATGGCTGATTAGAACATGGGTCGACATGGATTAATAGAGTATCTGAAATATAATTATTCGTTATTATTCGCTCATAATAAATGAATAGATAAAAATTCCAAGGTTCATAAAAGTATTTATATGATTTCATCAATAAATGTTCTGTTACGATATTTTGATATACATGCAAACTTTAAATGTTTAAAGTAAATCTGTAAAGTTTTATTTAATACCATACCTTCCAAAGGTTTCGGCGTACATCCTATGAAGGGATCGCCAGTATAACCATCAGGACATAAACAGACAGGAATATGGTTATTTACGAAACATTCTGCATACAATCCACATGCTCCTTCACAAGGATTTCGACATTTTTCCGTTATACAAGCGCGGTCATTGGAGCAGTCGGAATGAACCACACATTCTGACTTACAGAAAGGTGGAGAGCCAATATATGATGGTAAACAAGTGCATGAAGATAAGCCATTTATGTTTCGACATTCTGCATTCAATCCGCATGGTGATGGCATACAAGGGTCAGTTTGTTCGTCTATACTTGGTAACGTTTCTACAAAGATATAGGTATACATTATTTTGTGAAACACTTTAAATGATTTAACTCGAGAGAAAATGTTATTGAATGATTGATACTTACGTAATATTAATGAACACATTGTAAATGGATTGCCCGAATATCCTGGACGACACGTGCAGACAGGGCTATGACGAATCACTTTACATTCCGTATTCTGACCACACGGCTTGGGGCAAGGGTTTACACATCTCTGGTTGACACAGGCTCTGTTTGACTTACATTCAGAATTTACAACACATTCGGGCTTACAATTTGGTGGCGTTCCAATATAATTGGGTAGACATGAACAAACGGGTTGATTGTTAACTTCTTTACAAATCGCATTAGCTCCACATGGCGAAGGATTGCAAACGTTTATCACTTGTATATCTTTTTCTAGAAAATAGATATTAATTAGAATAAGATATTATTTAACAGCCATTAGATAAAAATTCCAATTACGATAGTGGTTTTGGAAAATTTCACATTTCACCACTTACCTGGTATCAAGGCACATGCTGAAAATGGATTTCCAGTGTAGCCTACTCTACAATTACACACTGGTTTGTGGTTGTTTGCATAGCATTCCGCATTATAGCCACAGACTCCTGGACATGGATCGCTACATTTGTTTCGGATACATGCTGACATCAAGGGGCAATCGGAATCAGCCAAACATTCCGGTCTACAACTTTGGTACGGATCCCCAAAATAGTCAGGCAGACATGTGCAGGATCCAACTCTGCCGTTCACTTTACATTCTGCATTGACACCACAAGGCGAAGGATCGCAAGGGTTTATGTATTCAATCTTCGGTGGAGCTGAAATACGGTTTTAAAAATATGAATTCACTTACCGGCATACCATGTCTGTCACCGTAGAAGCACTTCCTTGGTTCCGAAGCGTTAGTCGAAGCTTGTTGGGCCCGGCGACGTTTAGTGATCTCCGTACGCTCCGAGAGCGTCACTATGCTAGCGGCGCCATCCTAAAGCAGCCGCCCCGGCGGACGACCCAAGCTTACTGTAAGTGCTAGGTTATCTCCGCGTGCTCCGATTCAAGCAAAGGCATTAATTTTTCACATATAGTTATTATTTTCAAGATGTTACATTTCTTCTGGAAGCAGTCCAAAAATCTAAATGATTAAATTATGTTTTCATTTTCACCGTCCTGTTCCGGAGGCTTGTTTAAAGCTCTTATCAAATAGAACAAAATGTGCGGAGTCATTCCTAGACCAAACAATGGGCATGGTCATCGCTCAGCCATAAAACAAAACCACAAATAATGTTGAATTTGTTTGTACATTAGTAAATCGTGTGAGGCGTAACCTTTCATCTGTATATTTCTGTTTATCAAAGTAAGCACTTTTTAAAGCATGATTTATGAATGTCATCGCTTTGCAAAGCGAGGTGTTATATGCATTTTCCAAATCTAATTTACAAATACTTTAACCTTGTGGAAATTTATCATTACCTTTTTAATGTAAAAAAATATCGAAATACTATAATACATTTCTAAAAATGAAACATAAAAAGTGCTTGATATATTAACACATTTACAATTGTTATATTCCTTACCTTTGGGAAGAGAGCAACCTTGGAACGGATCACCCTCTAGGCCCGGTTCACAGGCACAAGTAGCACGATGATCTACCACTGAACAAACTGCATTGGGGCCACAAGCTTGCTCGCATGGATCTTTACAGTGCTGTGCAACACAGGCGAAGGCGGCTGGACACTCGGCACTTATTGTGCACTCAGGTCGGCAAGTTGGAGGCACACCAATGTAACCAGGTTGACAGCTACATGCCGGAGTATTGTCGGTCTTCACACAAATAGAGTTCGGTCCACATGGCGAAGGTTGGCAAGGATCAGTAGGCTCGACGGGTGCTACAATAGAATTGAAATATGTAAAGAGTAAACATTTACATTAATGTACATTAAAAAACAATGTGTGTGTATTAAAAATGTTCTGCAAACCTGGTGTCGGGAAACAGTAGGTGAATGGATCGCCAGTAAAGCCGTCATTGCAAGTACAAATTGGTGAATGGGCAATGACTTGACATTTCGCACCACGACCGCAGGCGCCTTCGCAAGGATCGCGACAACGGCGATCTATACAAGCCAATTGAAGTTTACACTCTGAACTGACAAGACATTCCGGTCGGCAGGACGGTGGAGAACCAATGTGGCCAGCGCGACATGAGCACGCTGCTGCGCCGTTCGGTCTCACTGTGCATTCACTGTATGGTCCGCATGGGGATGGTGAGCAAGGAGATCTCATTTCATCTATAAAAATACAAAATATACGTGATATAATTTCAAGGTAATTTCTTGGAGTGATTTATGTAAAATTTTAGTGGTTAATATTTTTTTAAACTGACCTGGTTGGACTAATATTTCGGTACAATATGAGAATGGATCTCCGGACGTTTTAGGTGGGCAAGTACATGATGGTATGTGATTGTTTACTGTACATCTTGCGCCGGTACCACAAGCACCAGGGCATGGATCAACACATCTTCCTCCTTGACATGATTTGGTCGGTGAACATTCACCGTTGGTGGCACACTCATGACGACATCCTACATAAGGATCCCCGAAAAAGCCTTGAACACATGAACATATACCAGCATCACACAGAGAATTGCTCCCGCATGGTGATGGGTTGCAAGGGTCTAACGGTTTCGGTGTTTCTGAAAAATTCATTGATTTGGTTAAAATAAAAACTTTGCTTAGAGATGCAATTAAGATGTAATTTAATAATTACTGACCAATAACTTCGATGCACTGAATGAATGGATCTCCTGAATAACCTACAGGACAACTGCAAATAGGTATGTGATCATGTACTCGACAATCTGCCCTAGATCCACAGGATCCGTCACATGGATTTCTACATTTTTCCGCTATACAGGCTTGATGTGATGGACAATCTGTGTTTACTAAACATTCGGGATGACAATTGGGTGGGATGCCCAAGTAACCCGTGGTGCAAGAACACGATGGATTGCCATTAATTGGCCGACATTCACTGTATGGGCCACAGGGATTTGGTTGACATGGATGCGAAGGCTTAGTTGGTTCATTAGTAACTTCGTAACATCTTGAGAAAGGATCACCACTTGTTCCTGCTGGGCAACTACATAGAGGACTGTGATTAATTACTTGGCAATGGGCTCCAATTCCACATGTACCACGACAAGGATCTGAGCATTTCAATTTATGACAAGCGCGATCAGATGGGCACTCGCTACTGACTGTACATTCTGGTCTACAATCTGGTGGGGCACCCCTATATTCAGGAATACATTCACAAGATGCTAAGCCTGCGTTTTCTCTACAAATGCTGTTAGGACCGCAAGGTGATGGTTGGCATGGCTTGATTACTTCTATAACATCATTCTGTTTGCATTGTTCAAATGGATTGCCTGAATATCCTTTTATACATTCACATGCTGGAACATGATTTATAACTGTACATTCGGCATTCGATCCACATATTCCTGGGCAAGGATCAGCACATTTGTTTCTTATACAAGCTTTATCAGCAGCGCAGTCAGAGCTAAGAACACATTCAGGTCTACATCCTTCGTAAGGATTGCCTTGATATCCTTCCATACATGAACAAGAACCTGCTCCATCTCTCTGGTTACAAATTGCATTAGCTCCACAAGGAGATGGGTCACACGGTTGTGATACTATTTCTGAAAATAAAAATGACATTAACACACCAAATTAATGTATATCAAAATTATGAATATATATAAATTATTATTAGATAATAATGTGTATTGATGTAATGATGTATTTTAAAATAAATAGACTATTTTTATAATTAACAAACACTTATAAAATTACCTTCGCGGGGGACGCACTGCAAGAATGGATTGCCTGTATATTTGTCTCTGCAGATACACGACACCATGTGGTTAACAATGACACAGTCAGCATTTACTCCACATGATCCTGGGCAAGGATCTATACATCTGTTCATAACACAAGCTTGGTTTGAAGGACAGTCTGAATTGATAACGCATTCTGGCCTGCAATTTGGAGGTTGACCAAAATAATTGTCGGCGCATCTACAGTTCGGTTTCCCGTTTCTATCAACACATACAGAATTGGGACCACATGGTGATGGATTGCATACGTCTATTGGTTCCGGATTAATATGTACAATGTCGTAACAGTTCTTAAATGGATCTCCAGTTTGTCCAGAGTTACAACTACAAATGGGACTGTGGTTTATAACTTCACATCTCGCAGATACACCACAAGCATTGACGCAAGGGTTTACACATTTTTGATTTACACAAGCTTTTGTTGAAGGACATTCAGAACTAATGATACATTCGGGGCGGCACATAGGCGGAGAACCTTGAAAACCTTCAATACAAGCACAGACGGCAGTGTTGTTGTTGGCTCGACATATGCTATTTGGACCACACTGTGACGGATGACAAGGATCTTTTGGTCGTGATTTCATTTCTTCTATAGGCTGACAGTATGTGAATGGATTTCCTGTATATCCAGTCATACAAGAGCAAGTTGGAATATGATTTATTACATCGCACTTTGAATTTTGACCACAGACTCCGGGACACGGATCTCGACATTTGTTTCTGAAACAAGCCTTATCTCTCGGACATTCTTGACTTCCCGTACATTCTGGTCGACATGATTCATAAGGATTTCCACTATAATCAAGTAAGCAAGTACACAGTCCATTGTCACATTGTGCATTTGGTCCACAGGGTGAAGGATTACACGGATCAGATGGTGTAGCAGTTGTTGGGGCTGAAACGGTTAATTAAATTTGTTATAAAAAGCTCAGTACTATTACTGAACATATTTATGAAATAATAAAGAAAAAAAATATCACCTTCACTAATTGGCGAACATCTGGTGAATGGGTCACCTGTATAACCTTCATTACAAACACATACGGCTACGTGATTCAATACATGGCATTTGGCATCAATACCACATGATCCAGGACAAGGGTCTTCACATTTTTGTCGCAAACATGCTAAAGAGGCGGGACATTCAGCATTAATCGTACATTCCGGTCGGCAAGATGGTGGAGATCCCACATAACCAGGCAAACATGAACATGCTGGACCAGTCGCTAATAATTGACAACGTGAATGTGGTCCACATGGAGACGGAGTACAAGAAGGAGGCCTTTCTGTTACCGCAGGCAACGCTACAATAAATAAACAAGACGTTAGTGAATTATAATTAGGTTTTATATGTTAAAAACACTAAAAATACATAATAGAGAAATACAATATACTTACAATAGCATTGCGTGAATGGATCTCCAGTCATGCCTGAGGGGCATGTGCAAATAGGGTTATGATTTTTTACTAAACAATGTGCTCTTAAGCCACATGTATTTGGACAAGGGTCGTCACATCTTTGATTTATGCAAGCTTTAGATGTATCACATTCACTGTTAACAACACATTCAGGTCTGCATGAGGGAGGTAATCCGACATAGTTTGGTAAGCATGAACATACTGCCTGCATATTTATTTGTTGACACAAACTGTTTGGCCCACAAGGATTGGGTTCACACGGGAATTGTGGGGGTGTTGCTAAAATAAAAACATAAACATTATTAAACAATCACAAGCTGTTACTTGTAATAGTTATCTCCAATAATTAAGTAAAATTTTTAATGTTAAACAAACAAACAATTAATAACTTACGCGTTATAGCAATCAGTTTGCACTCAAAGAATGGGTCTCCAGAATATCCTTTTGGACAAGTGCAAATAGGCACATGTTTTTCTACTATGCATTGTGCCATTTGACCACAAGTTCTAGGGCAAGGGTCGATACATTTAAAACGTATACATGACAAATTGGGTGTACAATCGTCATTGTTTTCACATTCTCTACGACAACCCTGTGGGCTGTAAGGGTCGCCATCATATGCTTCAGAACAGACACATGCTCCAGCACCATTATGTTCGCGGCATTCAGCATTAGGGCCACACGGGGATGGTGAACATGGACTCGATGTTGGTGTAACTTCAGTAACTGCAATACAAAATTAAGTAACGTTTATTATCATGGTTTAAAAATTTATTGTTTAATGCATCTAAATGTCACACGATTTATGTTAAGGTTTCAATTACCTGAATAAACAATTTCAATGCAATTTCTTGAAGCATCTCCAGTATAACCTTGTTGACAACTACAAACTGGTTTATGATTTACAGTTAAACATAGAGCATTCGAGCCACATGAGCCTTGACATGGATCTTTACAGCGCTCGTTGACGCAAGCTGCGTTGCTAGGACATTCAGCGTCAATAGTGCACTCCGGTCGACAGTTCGGTACTCGTCCAATGTAATTAGGTAAACAGGAACAAGCAGCTTGGTCTCCTATTACTCTGCACTCTGAGTTGGGTCCACATGGTGAGGGCAAGCAAGGTTTCGATTCTGGATTTTTTCCTAAAAATAAAAATTTGGTTCGTCATTTAACCCGGTCTATGGTGATCTCGTTCTAGGTAGATACATTTTAAGGACACGATAGCAACAAACTTATAAAGGTTTTTATCAACACTCACTTTCCTCCGGGTCGCATCGACTGAATGGGTCGCCTGTATATCCTGGAGAACAACTGCAAATCGGATTGTGTGTAATAACTTGACAGCGGGCATTAAGACCACACGTATTTGGACATGGGTCTGTACATTTCTTGTTAACACAGGCTTTGTCTTGTGGACATTCTGAGCTCACAATACATTCAGGTCTACATGACGGAGGTGTACCAATATAACCGTTTTCGCATGTGCACACACTGTGACCATTTACGACACGGCAGAGGCTGTTAGGTCCACATGGTGATGGTTGACAAGGGTCCAATGGCTTAGCTGAAATAACTGAAAACATTATTGTTAGTAATTTGTTCTAAATAATAAACAATATAAATACGCTATTTCAACTTGAATTACATACTTTCTAAATCGCATCGAACTGAAGGATTGCCAGTATATCCATTCAGGCAAGTACAAATTGGAGCGTGGTTTACTGTTCTACATTCTGCATTAATTCCACAAGCTCCTGGACACGGATCTTTGCATCTATTGTTGGAACAAGCTTTGTTTCTGTCACAGTCGGAGTTGGAAACGCATTCAGGTCGACAACCAGTGTATGGGTCACCAAAGTATTCAGGCAAACATGTGCATGAACCAATGCCGTTCCGTTCCTTACATATAGCGTTTGCACCACATGGGGAGGGATTGCATGGGTTTGGTGGTGGTTCCGACACATCTGGAAATTACAAATTAACAAAGGTAAAGCTCGATTCAATATGTTTTGATTACTGCATATTACATACCACATTGACTTACGTTCTATTTCAGAACATCCACTGAATGGATCACCGGTATACCGTAGTATGCAATTACAAAGTGCTACGTGATTTGCTACTGAACATTCAGCATTAAAGCCACATGAACCCGGACATGGATCCACGCATCTCTCATTTTGACATGCAAGATTACCAGGACATTCCGCATTAATAGAACATTCGGGTCTACAATTGGGTGCAACACCTATATAATTCGGTAAGCATGAACATGCAGGCGCTTCTCCGATTACTTTACATTGTGAATTTGGACCACACGGTGAAGGTACACATGGATTTCCTTTAGGTCCCATAGTAATAGCTTCTAAGAAAGAAAAAGAAAACACGACAGATTAAGAAACAGTGAAACACAGAAAACAGAAAAAAGCCAATAAAAAGTTCCAAATAAAAGAATGAATTGAAAAGTATATTAAGAATATAGTAATAATATTTTATAAATAAAACTTTCAATGGTTTATTATTCAATTTTATTTCGTTCACGGAATTCTTACTTTGCTCCAACTGGCATGTTACGAATGGGTCACCAGTAAATCCTGCTTTACACGTACAAATAGGGTTATGATTAATAGTTTGGCATCTAGCATTAACGCCACATGTCCCTGGGCATGGATCTTTACATTTCTGTCGAATACAGGCTTGATGTTGAGGACAATCTGTGCTAGTTACACATTCTGGCCTACACGAAGGTGGAGATCCAACATATCCTTCTTGACACGAGCAAACTCCATGACCATCGAATACTTTACAAGTGCTATATGAACCACAAGGTGATGGCACACATGGATTTATGTTTTCAATAGGTGCTAAAAGAAAAGAAAAAAACTAATTCAGTATTGTCGTATTTATCAGAACCGCTACGTTTTAGATAAATAACTTTACTAACGTGTCCTTTGTGGGTAACAGGTTACTCCAGGATTTCCTTCATAACCCTCAATGCATAAGCAAACTGGATTATGATGACTTACAATGCATTGTGCATTAATACCACATGCACCTTGGCAAGGATCTACGCATTTATTATTAGAACACGCTTTATCATATGGACAATCATTATTTGTTACACATTCAGGGCGACATCCGAGATATGGATCTCCAAAATACCCCGGTTGACAAGTACATGCTCCAGCGTTAGATCTTTCTGTGCATAATGCATTAGGGCCGCAAGGAGATGGATTGCATGGATTAGTTTCATCTTCGCTCGCGACAGTCACTACAAAACATAAAATAAATGGTTTTATTTTTATAATTATTTTTTATAGTATACGAATCTTTCCATATAAGCTTACCAATAAACTGGCATCCTCTAAATGGATCACCGGTGTAACTTTCACGACAATGACATACGGCTTTATGATTGATAACGACACATTCAGCATTGGATCCACAGGAGCCCTCGCATGGGCTTACGCATTTTTCTCGCACACAAGCCAGATTACTAGGGCATTCTTCATCATAAATACATTCAGGGCGACAGTTAGGTGCTCGTCCAATATAACCTGGTTGGCAAGAACAAGCAGGTGTTTCCCCAACTACTCGACATTGTGAATTTGGTCCGCATGGAGATGGGACACAAGGATTTCCTGATGGTTTTGGTTCTGGCCCTAAAATCGCATGATCGTAATTAATAATAATAATCGTTGGCACATCAATAATTATTTTAATTTAATAAAGCTGTTATTCAGAACTTACGTCTTTCTTCATAACTACAATGTACGAACGGATCTCCTATATAACTTTGTGGACAGCTGCACAAAGCATTATGATTAACAACTGTACATTTGGCGTTATCTCCGCATGCTCCTATACATGGATCGACGCATCTTTGATTGATGCACGCTCTATTCGGCATACATTCACTGCTGACCATACATTCTGGACGGCAAAATGGTGGTGACCCAAAATACTGTTCTTGACATGAACATATTGCGTGTGAATCACTAACACGACAAATGCTGTATGGGCCACATGGCGAGGGTGAGCATGGATCAATGGGTTTTTCAACATTTCCTAAAACGTAAGGATGGTTAGCAATACCGATTAAGAGGTTAAAATTATTAAATTCAATAAAAAAGTTTAAGTCCATACTTATATAACAAGACGTAAATGGATTTCCTTCATAACCAGGGAGACACGCACATGATGGAGCATGATTGTGCACACGGCATTCTGCGTTCATACCGCACACTCCAGGGCAAGGATCTTTACATTTATTGTTAGCACAAGCTTTATCCTTTTGACAATCAGAATTTAATACACATTCTGGTCGGCATTCTACATAAGGATCCCCATAATAATCTGGCAAACATGAACATGATCCTATGCCATGTCTTTCTTTGCATATAGCATTTGATCCACATGGAGATCGTGCACATGGGCTTACAACTTGCGGTTCAATAGCTATAAATATAAAATTTGTATTATAATTAATATATTAAGTATGAAATAATTATTTTTAATTCTCAACTTATTTTTTTTACTCACAAAGTATTGGTGAACACCCAGAAAATGGATCGCCAGTAAATCCTACTTCACAGGCACACACTGGTACGTGCTTTACTACAGCACATGTGGCATGAAATCCACACGACCCAGGACATGGGTCACTGCACCTTTCAGATATACAAGCTAAATTTCCGGGACATTCGACGTCTATTACACACTCTGGTCTGCAATTGGGGGGTCGACCCACATAATTTCTTAGACATGAACATACTGGGACCCCGTTTACTTCATTACATTGTGAATTAGATCCACACGGACTAGGAATACATGGATTTATTGGTGTTTTTGGTCCTGTTGGAATATTGAAAATTGTATATTTAATACTTTAAGCATTATGACGCAGTATGTATTGATAATTAGACTTATAACAACTTACCTTCATCAATGAAACATCTTACAAATGGATCGCCACTATAACCACTTAAACAACTGCATATAGGATTATGGTTCACAACTTGACACAAGGCGTTAATACCACACATTCCTGAGCAAGGATCTTGGCATTTTTGATTTATACACGCTTTGTCTGGTCTACAATCTGAACTGACTATACATTCCGGTCTGCAGTTAGGCGGTGAACCGACACACATATCTAAGCACGTACAAACAGCATGCCCGTTAAATGTGCGACATTTACTGTACGGTCCACAAGGTGACGGTTGACATGGATCAAGAGGTTCCAGTAGAACTATATATAATATGAAATAAAGAAGAAACATAAGTACAGTGAAAAATAGTTCAAGAAAATAATATAGAATAGAAAAGAAAGAAAGTCTTACTCGGAACAGGAGAACATGCATGAAGAGGGTTGCCACTAAATCCAGGCAGGCAATAACATGATGGTGCATGATTCGTTACTGTACATTCTGTGTTTTGCCCACAAGCTCCAGAACATGGATTTACACATTTATTGTTGAAACACGATCTATCTGATGGGCAATCAGTGTTCATGACACATTCCGGACGACATCCCAGGTACGGGTCTCCGAAGAAATCAACAAGACAAGTACACGAACCAGCACCATCTCTTTCGCGACAAATGGCATTAGGTCCACATGGTGATGGGTTGCATGGATGTGTAGGTACATTTTGAACTGAAAATCATTCATACAAATCATGCTATATCTAAATTTCATGCAACATGTCTATGCTACTCTATCCATACGAACATGCAATAATAATATTTGTAGACTCACTTTCAACAGGACTGCAACCGGCAAATGGATCTCCAGAATATCCATCATTACAGGAACATATCGGTTGATGGTTTTGTACGACACAGCGCGCATTAAATCCACAGGAACCAACGCAAGGGTTCACACAGGATCCAGCGAGGCAGGCCAGTGCAAGGGGACAATCTTGGTTGATAACACACTGACGACGACATGTGGGCGGAGCACCCAACATGCCCGGCTCACAGGCGCAGACAGCTTCACCGTTCACGCTGCGACAGGTCGAATAGGGTCCGCAGGGTGAAGGTAAACATGGATCGGGCGCCGGGTACATCACATCTGAAAATAATAATAATTATGACTTAATATGATTAAAATGTGACTTAACTACAAGCAATCGGTGCCAAATATATTATTATTTTCTTAAGTTTCTAACTCTGAAAATGAACATGGTTAATATTATGAAATGTTGTGACAATTAAAATTAATCACCTTTTCGGAAGCATTTTATGAATGGATCTCCTTCGGGCAGATTTTCTGGACACGTGCAAATCGGATTGTGTCCAACTACATGACAACGTGCGTCGAGACCACAGCTATGTACACAGGGGTCTTTGCATTTCAAATTTATGCAGGCTTTATTTGTTGGGCAATCAGAACTAACAGCGCATTCTGGACGACATGCTGGTGGAGCACCCAAGAAGCCTGGACGACAAACACACGCTGCACGTTCGTTTACAACATGGCATTCACTGTTCGGTCCGCATGGCGACGGTTCGCATGGATTAAATTGAGTTGCTGAAAAACGCAATGTACGTTAAGATCACTATTGTAATTGTTGAATTTTATTAAATATGAATATAATTTGAAACTTACTTGGCTTATATCCTTCGCGGCACGAAGAGAAAGGATCACCCTCATAGCCTCTAAAGCATGTGCAAACTGGGACATGGTTTGTTACAGTACATTCTGCATTTACTCCACACAAATCCTTGCATGGGTCGCGACAGTGATTTGATAAACAAGCTAAATGATTAGGGCAGTCTGAATTAATTGTGCATTCTGGTCTACAGCCACCTGCATACGGATTTCCAATATTGGGTGGTATACAAGAACAGCGAGCCACATTATTAACAACCGTGCAAATTGTATTTTCTCCACAAGGAGAAGGATTACACGCAGAAATAGAATCAGTTTTTGATATAGCAACGCAACCAATGAATGCATCGCCCTTAAATCCATCTAAACAGCTACATAAGGGCGTGTGATTGACAACATTGCATCTAGCATTATTACCACATGCGCCGATGCATGGATCAGCACATTTTTCGTTTATACAAGCTTGATTTGATGCACATTCTTGGCTTATTACACATTCCGGTCTACAGTAAGGAGGAGTCCCAGAATAATTTGGTCGGCATGAACACACTGGGCGGTTTGATTTAATTTCACACACTGAATTTGGACCGCATGGAGATGGAACACATGGGTTTTTATTGGCAGGTACTTTACCTTCAGGTATTTCTGCACATGCCACGAACGGATCGCCGGTTTTATCAATACCACAGCTACAAACGGGATTATGATTTACTACAATGCATTCTGCATTTACACCGCAACTGCCTTGACATGGATTAGAGCACCTTTGGTTAACACAAGTTTCTGTTTGCTGACAGTCAGAATTACTAACACATTCAGGTTGACACATTGGTGCTACTCCTCTGTGCCCTGGTAAACAGGAACAAACTGCAAAGCCAGACGGCGACACAAGGCATCTACTATACGGGCCACAGGGCGATGGATCACAAGTTGTTAATATAGCTGGTTTTGTCGGTGTAGGTTGACACCTTATGTAAGGATCGCCGACGGAACCAGTTTCACAATAACACACAGCATGATGATTTACTGTTCTACATACAGCCCCAATTCCACACACATCTTGGCATGGATTTTCACACTTATTGTTTAAGCATGCTAGATCAGGAGAGCAGTCGCTATTGACAACGCATTGAGGTCTGCATGATAAATACGGATTTCCATAGAAATTTGGAAGACATTGACAGGACTGAGCACCGTTTGACTCTTTACAAACAGCATTATCGCCACAACGAACGTTGTCACAAGTTTCTTTCACGACAGCTGAAAAACATATATCATTATGTAATGCGTATTTCAAAATGGCTAAGTATAAATATTTTAACTAAAGTTTTACGTATTTACAAACTTAAAATGTTATGTTATTAAAGAGCATGCAAATTTAACGAAAGTGATTTATTAGTTCGTAGCATAATTGGTTTGTATGCTACGAACTATCGTATAAGCCAATATTCCTAAATGTAATTATTTTTTTAGCAATATTGGCTTATAGGAATATTAATAAATGAATAAATTACCATTATTGCAAATTTATAACGTAGTTTATACTTACGTTTAGTGGTTAATTTACAATGTTCATAAGGATTTCCTTCAAAACCATTTCTACACAAACAAATGGGGTCATGGTTGTGTACAGTGCATTCAGCATTAACCCCACATGATCCGGGACAAGGGTCGACACATCTATTTCTTAAGCATGCTCTATTAAACGCACAATCTGAACTCAGTACACATTCAGGTCTGCAGGCCGGATTACTGATTGAATTAGGTCCAATACATGCATCACAAATTGCAAATTGATTTCCATATGTATCACACGGTGCATTTGGATCGCAAGGATTGGGCGAGCACGGTTGCATAGTTGAATTATCAGGTGGAATAATAATTGCTGAAAGGTAGATTTTTGAAGTTAAGTTATTTATTACCTAATGATAAAATTTATTTGTGAAGTTTTGTTTATACTTACGTCGATATATACACTGTGTCATTGGATCACCAATATATCCTTCGGGACATATACATGATACGGTATGCTCAGAGCATAAGCAAACGGCATTAATACCACAAATATTGTCAAATGTACAAGGGTCTTTGCACTTATTATTGATGCATGCTTCATTAGATACGCAGTCGGAGTTCATCACACATTCTGGTTTACATTCTATAGTGGGATCTCCATAGAAATCAGGTGGACAAGAACAGAGTGCATTATCTCCAACGTCTTGACAAATCGCATTTATTCCACATTGTACTTTGTTGCAAGGTCTTATTGACTTTTGATCTTCAGGAGGTAAGCAGCATATCAATGGATTTCCTATAAGCCCATCTTGACATACGCATATAGGACGATGTGCCTCTACGTAACAGTGAGCATTTAATCCACATGAGCCTGGGCAGGGGTCTCTGCATGTGTATCCTATACATGATCTATTTTCAACACATTCTTCATCTACTTCACATTCCCGTGCATGGCAGCCATTCGGACCATTTGGATCACCAGAACTTCCTTCTGCACATGTGCACAAAGCTAATCCATTTTGATTTTCATTACAGACAGCTTGTGGACCGCACGGATTTGGAACACAGGGACTACTTCGTGGTTGACAACCAGTATAAGGGTTACCCATAAAACCAGTTCTGCAGAAACACATTTCTGTATTACCGCTCACATAGCAATCTGCGTTAATGCCACAAGGCCCTGGCTGACATAGAACGGCTGGAGGTAAATATCCTCGATTGCAAGACACATAGGGATTTCCAACAGTACTTTCTGGACAATAACATGCAGGAATTCTATTAGGATCACATCTTGCTCCAACTCCACAAGTATTCGGTTCACAAGGATTCTGTGCCTCAATGCAGCCTCTAACTGTATTTGGACTTTCAATATAACCATCTAAGCATGTACACTTTGAAAATCCATTTGATAACACAGTGCACTGCGTATTGGGTCCACATGGCGACGGATTACAGGGATTAGTAGGAAGTCTACATGGCTGTGTGGGTGGATTTCCTTCGTAGTTTGGTAAACAGAAACATGCTGGTTTATCATCTATTAATCTACATCCAGAATTAGGCCCACAAGGATTTGGTTTGCAATCGTTACCTTCAGGTACTGGAAAAAAAATAAAAATAAATGGTAAGAAAACCTATTATGCACAATCTCTAGTTCCATTGGAAGAATCTGAATTAAATCCAATATTGTATACAATAAAGGTTGACGATATTAATATGCATTATTTATTATTAAATTAAGCTTTCTATCAAGAAAATATATTTTTTATAAGTACTTGTCGAACACTTACTGCAATTCTTAAATGGGTTTCCTGTTAATCCTTTGGGGCAATAGCATATTGGGTTTCCATTGTCAATTTCACATAAGGCATTAATTCCACATGGATTTGGATAGCAGGGGTTTGATGGTGGGTCACAGCCTAGTGAGGGATTTCCTCTATATCCAGGAAGGCATTTGCAAAAAGCCCTGTGATTTATTACATCACAAACAGCGTTGATACCACATCGACATGGTGAACCACATCTTCCATTTATGCAAGCTTCAGAATTGGCACATTCGTTGTCGGAGCGGCATCCTTGAACTGAATAAAATTATATTATTACAAATACCTATTAGAATTATAGGCCAACATTAGGGTACAACACTCACCTTGATAGCAATCCAGGAATGGGTTTCCAGTAAATCCAGCATGGCATTTGCATTGGATACCGTGGTTTGATGGAATGCATTCTGCATTCTCACCACACTTATTGACGGCACATGGACTTATACATACCCTATTTAATCTATCACATAAAAGTTCAGGAGGGCAGTCTTCATTGTATTGACAAACAGATTTAGAGTCAATTACTAAAACAAATTGTTTTTATTATATACTTTATGTGATAAGTGTGCGGAAATATATTTTGTATATTTTATGTGTCTTACCTGGCACACACCCAACATATCCATTTCCTTGATATCCTTCAGCGCAGCTACAGTCCGAACCATGATTTGTGTTTATACATACAGCGTTTTGTGCGCAAGGGTTGTGTATAGCACATGGGTGCTGACATGCATTATTTATACAAGCTTCAGTCAGTTGGCAATCTTCATTCCGAGAACAACCAACTGAACAAAACGTAAAAATATTCTTAAATACACCATCAAAATTAGTCGGTAAATACCAATAATTGTAAACAGTATCTTATACTTAAAATTTTTGAATGTATTCGTCTACTTATTATTTTTACATTTGAATACAATACCCAAAACCGTTATTTATTAGATAATATTATGATAACAATTAGTAGTTGGCTTACTTTTTTTAGGTGAACATTTTACAGCCGGATCTCCATCTTGTCCGGCGGGACAAGAACACATTGGCCTCTGCATTATGGGCTGACAATTGGCTCCAATACCACATACATTAAATTCACAAGGATTTTGACACAATCCCATAAAGCAGGCTTCAGTTTCTATACAGTCCCGATCAGATTGACAGGGTTCTGGTGCCTTAGGTGTCCCAGGTGATTCTATGTTAATGTTTAATAAAATTAGTAAGTTACGGTTGATGTTATAAAAGTGTATTTACAAAAAAAATATGTACACATGGTTTTAATATATTTAATAGTTATTATACGTTGTAATTAATTGACCTACACATTTGTCCGATAAAACAACCACTTTAAAAACAATTATTTGAAACGATATAATCGAAACAATATTCAATATCAACAGGTATGCGAAATATTAATGTTATTAATGCATACCTCGTGCACAGCTGGCCCCGGCTTCCTGATCACATATACATACAGCAGCATGGTCGGATACTTTACAGTATGAGTTCTGTGCGCACACCCTAGGCACCGCTTCACATGGATTCTGGCATACTCCATTTAAACAGGCTTTATCCATTGAGCAGTCAAAGTTAGTTTTACAATTTTCATAAAAGTCAACAGTCGTACTACTTTCAGTAGAAGTTGAGTCAGTAACAGGTAAGGAGTCAGTCCAAGCAGATATGTCAACGTCTTTGCTACGAGATGATAAATTATCCGTAGAAGTACTTATGTTAGGTACAACCGTTGAAGAAATAGTACTATGATTCAAATTATTTTTTAAGGTGGGAGTAGTATTGAATTGAGTTTGAATAGAATTTGTACTTGTATCATAGTTGTTTCCTATTGTGGTTATATTATCTTCATATTTATACGTCGGTGTGGTGTTATTATCAGAATAAGAAATTGGTTTTTCAGTTTGTTTGATTGTGTACTCTGTATTAGAAGTATGTGTAATATTCTCAGATGTATTTGCAGTTATACTATCATTATTATAATACGGGTTTGTCACTTTAAACATGACAGTGTTTGGAGTCTCAGTTATTTCTAATAGTGTAGATTTGTTCAATAAACTATTATGAGTGGAAATCATGTCTAATGTTGTTGAAGATTCAGTTGATATTGTAACTTTATTCTTATTATACATAGTTTCCTGCAGAATATCAGTGCTTGTAGTGGGTCCAATTGGACTAATTGAATTTAGAAATGTAGGGTTATCTGTCGGTAATGTCACAGGCATTTCTGTATCTGGTGTTTTTACTAACGTGATGCTGTTGGTCGTTATAACATTTTCAGTTGTACTAGTATAGTCAAAATTTTTCGTCTCTTTTTCATAATACTCGGTCTCACCTATGATATATATTGTTGTTTCGTCAATTGAAGCTAAATCAATGCCTTTGTTAGTTTCAGTCGATTTTGTTGTAGGGAATTTGGTTGTATGCTCTTTAATGATATCATTTTTACCATCGATGTCTAAAGACTTGACTGTTGATGAAATATAATTAGTTGTTGTTGACATCTGGTCGTATATTTTGGTTTCAACTGTACTTTGATCAGTAGACTGTGTAATGTCGTTTGGTATACTTTGTGTGTACAGTGGATTATCTGAACTAGTAATAATTTTTTCTGAATTTCTATCATCATAGTTAATAGAATCATTATGTTCTGTGCTTGTTACCAAATTACTTTCGATTTTTTTATTTTTTGTAGTCATTGTAGTTACAAAATAGTGATCGGGAAATTGTGTTGAAGTGATTTTATTAGCATATGCAGTCGTAGTACTTTCCTCGAAATTAGATTCATTAGTACTGAAAAAGGTTGTTTGATCATGTTTCAACTCGAATGTAGTGAATTTCTCTGTAGAATCGCCCTCTGTGATTGTTGAATAATTTCTGGTAGTATCGTTTACATTTTCTCCATTAGCTGCAACAGTGGGTTGCGTATCAAACATGTTTAAACTAGAATAGGTTTTACTTATTATATTATCAGTGGTCTGTCTTTCCACTGTTGTGTATATTGGTTCACTTTCAGATGTTTGCGTTGTAATATCACTATAATCGATATTAGTTGTAGTATGTATAGTGCTTATCATTTCGGTATTATAAGAAGTATTATCATTGTTGTCTGTGGACATTTTCATTTCATTTTTTATTTTAGTATAGTGTATGTTATCAGTAATTGGTGTTATAGTAGTCTCCAAGTTGGTACTAATTACAGTCGAACTATCAAACTTTATCAAAGAATTATCTTGATTACTATAAGAACTATTTACAGTGTTTAGTATACTATTATTAAGATTTTCATGTTCAGTATTATAGGTCGGTTTTGTTGAAAGTGTTTTGTTAGGTGTTCTCTCTGTAGTACTAATAACGGTATTATTAAAACTAACGTTTACGTGTACATCGGTATTCTGTTCAAATTTATCTGTAAATAATATTCTCGCCGTTGAATATCCATCTACATTTGTTTCGGGTTCCATTGTCGCTTTGACATCCGTATCTAGGCTTACTTCAGGACCGATCGTTGAACTAATCATACTAAGTGAACTTTCCTTGAAATTTTCTGTGATAGAAGGTGACGTTGCAACCGTCATTGCCGGACTAGGTTCTATAGAATAAAGCGAAATACTAGGCGTACTTATTTCACTTACCGTAATTTTAGAACTAATAAAATATGTTTGAGTATGATGTTCATCAAAAACATTTTCAACAGATTCAGTTGCTTTTTCAGTTGCTGTATAAGGGAGCTCAGTTGTTGGATCATTAGAATTTATTGTATTGGCTGTATTATCAGATGCAACATAAGATGTAGTAATAGGGGCCGTGGTTACATCAACTGGGTAGAGGCCATTCGTTGATGGGTGAGTAGAATCTTTATTATGTGTAAATTGTCCTGGTTCAGTTACCGGTTTAGTTACTACTTCTGAATTAAGTGTGTTATTCGGTATTGTAATATAGGGAACATTTGTCGAATCAGTAGAATTCGATGTATTAATAGTGTTAGAATAGTCTTTAATGATAGGACCAGTTGTAGAATATGTATCTGTATCTATATTTTCTGAACTCATTTCAATATGATAATCAAGCATTTCAGAAAATGGATTTTTAGTGGACCTGTTTTCAGCTTGAGGTTCAGTTGACATTTGATGTGTTGGGTCAAGTGAAGAACTATGTAAATTTTCTGTACTAGCCACAGTATTATGTTCTCGACTTTTGTTAAAGTTATCGTCTACTTTAGCTATATCATTTAGAGAAGTCGTTAGCTCATATATGCTTGTCCCATAGGTATTCGTATTATCAGAGTCATATTTATTATTAGGTGTAGTATGTTTTTCAAGCTCTCCCTCAGATTGCATTCTAAAGGTAGTAAAATCGTTAAATTTATTGGTAGTTTGTACAGAAGTTTGTGGTTCTGCGATACTTGATATAGTAGAATAATTAAATTCTAAAGATGTATTAGAAATGTTTAATGTACTAATTTCTTTGTCAGTATCTTTGACGGGCATAGTAGTTTTCTGTTTAATTGTACTTGGTAATGTTGAATCTGTTATCGATTCTACAGTAGTAAAAACTGTTGTAAAATCGCTTGGGACCGTCATAGTAGTAGAACCTTCGGATATATCGGTAACAGGCTGTGTATTCATCGTAGTTTTATCTGATTCTGTGATCTCTACATTATCGAAATAATGATTGAATATTGTCGAAGCAAGACCTGTCGTTGGGTCAGTGTGATCAATTTCAGCAATTGACTTTCTTGAAGTTGTGGTATAACTTGGTTTTTTCAGGTCAGATATTATTCCATCTGATTTTCGTTCTATTCCAAAAGGTGTGGTACTAAAAGAATTTTCTGTTGTTTCAGACAAATCAAATGTGGTACTTTTGTGATAATCATCAAGTTTTACTGAAGTAATTGTAATATTAGGCTCTTTTTGTTGTATAGGAGTAGTATTGTCTTTGATAATTTCTGTGGTGCTTAGTATATTTTCCACTGTAATATCGTTTTGGGATTCAAAACTAGATGTGGTTAAAAATTCATTTGACATAATTTCTGTTCCTTTTGTTAGTACTGTCTCTTCTCCAAAAATTTTTGTATTCATAGTATTTAAATCCCTCGGTGTCGTGTCATAATTATTAATGTTAACAGTAAAAACATCAGGTTTAATATTAATAGACGGATTTTCCGTTGAAACAGCAGTTAGCTCTGCAGTGTTCTCTAACACACCCGTAGCAGTTTGACTTTCAGTCGTTAAATAATCAATGGAATCTTGAGTTGAGTAATTTATTTGTGTAGTTGTGCTATCTTCCATGATATATTCAGTGGACTTAATGTCTTTTAAACTATTTTTATTCTCATCTGTAGATTGGGATTGTGCTGTAACTTGAGGAATAATTTGTGGTGTCACGATTCCAGAATACACTGGAGTCGTGGAGTCGGTTCTAAATTCAAATTGTGTTTCGGCAGTATTTGATGCATCAGAAAAATATTTTTCTGTGGAAGTTGACGTATCTATATTTTGTTCCAGATCTTTGAATGAACTATGCAACGTTGTTGAGATTACTTCATTTATTTTATTATCAGAGCCACTGCCGCTGCCTGTAGTTTCAGAGTAATAAGATAGAGAATACTCTGAAGTCGTAGAATCAGTCATAAATAACGTGTTGAATTTTGTTTCGTCAGTATCTGATGCGTCAGAAAAATATTTTTCGGTTGAGAGGGATGTATCTTTATTTTGGTCCAGAACTTTTATTGTGCTATGCAATGTTGTTGTAATTATTTCATTTGTTTTATTATTGGAGTAATTAGATAGAGAATTATCATTCTGCAAAATATGAGTGCTAATAGTGGTTACATAATTTTCTTGATATGTTGTGTTACTGTGAGTATCAATGGAATCTTTAGTTGAGTAATTTATTTGTGTAGTTGTGCTATCTTCCACAATATATTCAGTGGACTTAATGTCTTTTAAACTATTTTTATTCTCATCTGTAGATTGGGATTGTGCTGTAACTTGAGGAATAATTTGTGGTGTCACGATTCCAGAATACACTGGAGTCGTGGAGTCGGTCCTAAATTCAAATTGTGTTTCGGCAGTATTTGATGCATCAGAAAAATATTTTTCTGTGGAAGTTGACGTATCTATATTTTGTTCCAGATCTTTTATTGAACTATGCAAAGTTGTTGAGATTACTTCATTTATTTTATTATCAGAGCTACTAACGTTCTCTGTAGTTTCAGAGTAATTAGATAGAGAATACTCTGAAATCGTAGAATCAGTCATAAATAACGTGTTGAATTTTGTTTCGGCATTATCTGATGAGTCAGAAATATATTTTTCGGTTGAGGGGTATGTGTCTTTATTTTGGTCCAGAAGTTTTATTGTGCTATGCAATGTTGTTGTAATTATTTCATTTGTTTTATTATTGGAGTATTTAGATAGAGAATCATCATTATGCAAAGTATGAGTGCTAATAGTGGTTACATCATTTTCTTGATATGTTGTGTTACTGTGAGTATTTATTATTACTTTAGGGGTAGCTTTTGAATTATTGGTCTTTGGAGTTGTTGAATATATGCTGTCATTAGTAAAATTATTTAATTGACGCTGATTTTCAGGAGTTTTGGTATTTTTGTTGTCATTCGTAAAAGTGTCATTTTGTTCTGGCTGCTTGGTGATGAGAGGTTTAATTGTACTTTCAACATGTATAGTACTGCTACTATGTACCAGTTCATCGCTATCCATAATAGGAAAATTTTGGTTACCAGCATCTGTATTTGCATTAGTAGTATGTGTCATATCAGTTGTTATTGATAAATCTAAAGTTTCATCAGGGGTATAATCTGATGTTTTCGTGAAATGCACAGTTTGCATATGTTGTGTTTCGTCGATGTCAGTCATTTTATAATCTTGAGTAGTAGTTTCATAACTGACAGTCGTGTCAGAATTAACTAACGTAACTTTTTCATTTAAATGGTCTGTAAATAACTCAGTTGCAGTAGTTGTTGCGGCTTCATATATATTTATTGTACTGGTTGAAATTGTTTGTCTATCCGTGCCTAATGGTAAATCATGGTCAATATGAGTATTAACATCATAGTCGAAATGAGTACTAACATCATATGTTAAACCTGCATTTACGTCAGTAGTTTGGCTAAATTCATTGTCAGTGTGTGTTTTAATGTCATATTCATTTGTTACGTCAGTTAAGATGTCATTGTCTCTTCCCAACGTGGCTGTTGTAATTTCGGAGTATGTTTCAGTTAGTGGGATATGTTTAGGTCGATCATCTGTTAATGGGAATGCAACAATAAATGGTTAATATAAATAAAAACATTTATCTTATTTTTTCATGATGTAGTATTTTATAAAAGATTCGTATTGTGTATGTACAATGAGTGACCGCTGATACTGTTATGTAAGAATAGTCATGCTCAAGAACATATAAATATAAATAGCCAAAACCAGCTGCCAAAGAAATACATAAGAAGAAAAATATACGCTTACAAAAGTTAAACTACTTGAAAAGAATGTATTTAGGCTTAATAAACCACCGTTTCTCATTAATAGACTAATTAACTATTAATAAGAAACGGTAATAACCAATAAAATAAACAATTTTATAGGAGTAATGGTTTAGTTTATGGTATCAAATAGGTGTAAAGCTTAGAAGATTTAAAGGCTGGAAGATCATGAAGAATAGATAAATCAATGCTACAATAGGATAAATATCTACGTTTTGTAGTATTTAAAGGAAATTCATAAATAACTTGCCTGCCGGGTCTGCCGAGTTTGCATCGTTTGCCAGTACTGTGTGGCGTTTTATCGGACAAATGGTATGCCAAAATTATAGCAATAACCAGTTTATCTGGAGTTAGTATTTATAAAAATAGCCGTGAACTTACTAGTAGTATAGTAGTAGTCCACGATACGTCAATTGTGTGAAAATGGAATATAATGGATATTAAAATAGTATTAATCTGTATAGCTATGTAATTTCACGATCTATACAGTTCAATGTATCACAAAAAGTATAATTTCCCATGTTAAAAGTCACAATGAATTAATTATATCACATATACCTTTTTGTGACACTGAGTATACTTACTTTCCATGCACGCGCCGGAAAATGGATCACAAGGCACTCCTGGACGACAGTGTGCGCAATTAGCAACTGGTTGTCCACCTGAATAAAAATTATAGCATGATTTATTCATTTAAAAAAAAGATCAAGTAAAATTTTTTAGGTGTAGCAAAATAAAATTTTGATAAATGTTTTTCTTTGCAATACATTATGTATAATTAAATAATTATGTAACACTGACACAGTGGAGAAAAGACAAAACAAATAAACGGTATGCATATTCTTTTTATTACCTGGTTTACAGGCACATCCGTCACAGTATGTATTGGGGTATCTTGCACAGTCCGCTGCACTTTGACACTGGCAAACTGCAGAACAATACATATATTATTATTTAATAAACAAGTTATAGTAATAATACGTCAGAAGTAATTTTTTGATTAGGATTAGGTATTCACGAAAAATATGGTAGTAGGCATATGTAATATCATTAGTTACCATCGGCCTTTAAGTTCCGAAAGCTGGGGCATAGGTCTTCCTTGTGGATGAAAGCATAATATGTGCAGAATGCGCAGTGCCCAGGAAGTATTAATGACAGCAAACGAAACTGGGAGCCTGCTGTCATTAATACTTACCAAACTACCAGCCAACTAGCCTGAGCGAATGTTGTTTTGTTTACACCAATTTCAGACCGAGTACGCTAACCACTGGGCCAACCGTTATGGAAATTCTTTTATTTCTTCTTTACGGCACAGTCACTATGCAGTCATCATCTTATAACACTTTTAAACATGAATATAGGTAAAGAGAGCCTAAACTTTTGTTTTCGCTACGTGGTTATTTACATCGTGTGTAGACTGTAATTCTGTATAAGGTGTCTTAGTTTTTGGCTTTAGAGTGGGATTACAGTAAGAATGCTGTCCTAATTTCCTTGTATCACTAATGCAATCGCTAAAAACCCTTCCTATAAGTTATTAAATATGACGTTTATTGTTTTCGTACCTTTAGAGCAGACTGGTTGGTGATTAATGACAGCGCAATGTTGGCCGTGAGTGCAGGGTCCTCCACGCTCGCACGGGTCTCCGCACCGGCCACCCATGCACGCCATGCCTTGCGCACACTGCTCATGTCCCTCGCACGCCACAGCTGCATAATCAAGTGTTGATTTATAAAACCTTTTACAGCTCATATATGCGGAATATTGGAATAAAAGTGATTGGAATAGTTGAAATAGGAATCATGAAATACATATTCGATTATTTCGACAATGTTGGGCGCGCTATAGTCAAGAGCAGACATAGTGCGATATTGGGAAAATATTGAACACGTTTTACTTTTATTCTCAAAAAATTTAACAGAAAACTCTTTTAAATTGTACATGAACAACTTTCTGACTATTAACCAAACCAACTACGCTATAACGTTAGCTTTTAACTGAACCTAAAAATAATTGTTCTTAAGCATAAATTATTTAAAAAAAAATGTTGTTGTTTATAAAAAAACAAATCTTTGATATTGATTTTGGAAGGGACTACAATTATAAAACAATAGGTTGGTATATAGGTACGATATAATAACTTTAAAGAGTCGTTTGAGTTTTACTAAAGCAAGCAATTAAGCTTGCTTTCTTGACCCCTGACTGCCCCAGTCAGTCATGATAAGAGACATGGACATATTCCTAGAAATAGGATTATTTAATTCTTTAAAAATCTTAAAAATATGGAATCACACTTGTAAGTAACAAATTAATGACCCATTCTTTAAATTAATAACGTATTTCATTTATTAGCTTAGAATACTTTCTATTAAATACTTTTGCCTCATCTCACTATAAATTTTAAGGTCTAAAATTTTTTACTGAAGAAAAAATTATAGTTTTATTGGCCGCATATTGGAAAAGATGCCAAAAGACGCTATTTGCTCCTGAATATAGTTAAACCTATCACAATAACATGACAATAGAGCAAGTGCTACGATTTTTATATATTCCGCCAGTGTGTCAACAAAACAAGTCATAAGATTTTAACGATTGAATCAACAATGCATACAAAAGCTACGCCTTAAAATGAAACCAATTCATTAATCGATCATATAAATCTGGCTGAAAAGTTCTAAACTCTAATTGAATTATGAATACCTTTTGGATCAATATGATCACAGGTATGTTTTTTCTTACGGGTAGTCTAGAGGCTAAATATTCGGCGATATACAGTATTAAATAAATAATATTAAATACACATATTAAAAAATGAAATAAATATGTAGGATCTGATATTTTCTACACCACCACTTGAGAAATCAAATAAATCATCACACATTAAGTTTCTATTATTTTATTAGTCGTTAAGCTTTATTTTTAATTCTGCAAACTCTGTCTCGTGGCAGTTTTTTGCAAGTCTCGTTAATGCTTAAGCGCCTAAAGCGTTAGTACTAGGTAATAAGTAAGTATTTGCAACCAGCACCCATATTAACAAGTGATATTCATATGATACCAATGCAAGTATTTACATTGTAGTAAAGAAAATAATAATCATGCTTGAAGGTCTACCTGATGCAGAAGTATTTCAAACTGTGGAAGAAGATAATAAATGATCATGCTAGAAACAAAAGAAAAAGAACAGCGAAAGAACTGAAAGTCATGAAGTAGGTAGGAACTATCAACATATTTCCTGTAATATGAAGAAAAACAAAAATAAAGATTATTAAGATTGTATAAGTCGCTAAATAAACTAGATGGCACACTAATATTTGAAATGTTTCTACTCTCTGTAGAAATTACCTTTAATGCAGCCTCGCTTTTCATCGTGTGTGAATCCGTTAGGGCAAAACTTGCATACGGGGTGGTGATCTTCTACCGTACATGGGGCACCACCGCAAGCGTTTTTACAAGGGTCTTTACATTCAAAATCTATACACGCTAGATTATTCGGACAGCCCTTGTCTCTTAGGCATATAGACAATGTTGGCTGACAATCTTCGACGCATATGCATATAGCACGATGCTCTTGTACTTCACACTGTTTACCTTCAGGGCATACAGGTTCTCTCGACGCTAAACAGGGATTCACACACTTGGAATTACGGCATGCCGCATTCGAGGGACACTGTTCGTCTCTTGTACATTCAGCGTGTTCAGGAGCACATGTCAATTCACCTCTCTCGTTTAATGCAAATCCATTCCGACAAACACATATGGGCTTATGGTGCCTCACTTCACATTTCTGGTTTCTCTTACAATTTTGATAGCCCAAGCAAGGATTGCGGCATTGGCTCGTGGCGAGGTCACAAGACAGTTTAGACGGACATGCCTTTGTGTCTGAGCATGTGAAAGTGGCATTTAAATCAGCAGTTGGCTTGCAGGTTGGGTCCAGGCGGCACGCAAGGCGTGGCTGTCCGATATAACATTGTGGACACGAACATTGCGCCTTGTGCATCAGCGGGACACACAGCGCATCCTCACCGCAAGCGCCTCGCACGGTGCATGGATCCACACAGTGTAAACTCAGACACGCTCTGTCTACGGGGCAGTGCTTGTCACTCGTGCATTCGACACCTAGGAAGATGTGAAAGAAGAAAGCAGAGTCGAAAGAGCGGTACCTTCAGCCGCGAAGAGGAAACTTTCTCACGAGACAGTGCATGCTCTTTGAAATTGATAGTTTATGACCAGAAATATGTATACAACGAAATATAATACAAGCGATATGTACATGAAGCCGAACAAATTATTACTGACTGTTTGATAATCAAGCACGAACGGTGAGAATGCTTCCACTAATTTCAACAAATTAATATGATTAGTACAGATATGTTACATTTATATCCATATGAAACATATTTGTACTTGAAATTTACACTATCTAAATACTTAATAGAAAACTATGCATATTTTTACAAAATTATAAGGATGAGGATATTCGGGTTTTATTAGAAGTACATAAAGAACACCTCAAAGGCCATTGCTGTCCTTTTTTCAAACTGAAAATAGGATTACTCATATATTACATAAGTTTCAACTATAATTTTATTACATTCTAGAATCCCATTGTGATATGAAAAAATTGATTATATTTAACCATGGTGCATTTTTACATGGTGGTAAGAACAATGAGGGATTGGTGAATATAATGGCGTACTCACTAGTATGGCACTCGATGTCGGCTTGTCCTTCTGTCCCAGGTATACAACGACATACAAATTCACCGCCTTCCCTTAGACATTCTCCATTTATACCACAACCAGTTGTGCGACAATCTACCACAGTACGCTCTAGGGCACCTGTAAAATATAATAAAATAATAATAAACAAGTGTCCTTAAAATTAAAATAATTGTTTTACTATCATAACACTCTTACTGCCGCACTCAGAGACGTCAAATAACGATAATGAGTATTTAATGTCAAAAAACGACAATTCAAAACTAGTCGCTATTGTTGCCGGGTCTATGGTCTAGATTTGAATGAAAATTTTTGACATTAAATACTCAATAAAGTTAATTGACGTCTCTGAGTGCGGCAGTTACACATTTATGGTGAAATAAAGTCAAATGTGTAATACTTTGACATTAGTATCTCGTACCATATTAACGATAGTCACTAAAGTTCTATACTTTAAATTAACTATTATGGATGTAACCGTTTTATTTCAAAAGTGATCTCAGAAATATAAGAAAATAATTAGTTGGAGAGAGACAAAAATTCTTAGCATTCCATGGATTCATCCTGCGGGTACCGGTTCCATAATGTGGTAGTGATGGAAGTCAGTGACATAATGTGGTAGGGAGGGAAGTCAGTGACAGGACTTGTGACCCGGGTGTAGCTTTACCACTCTTCACAACATGTCAAAACTCACTTTAGCCACCTCGACTTCTCTCACTGCTCAACCATATTTGGTAAGATTTTGTAAGAGCACTCAGAGACGTCAAATAATTTTAATGAGTACTTAATGTCAAAAAATCTCTTGTAAATCTAGACCATAGGCCCGTCCAAAATAGCGACTAGTTTTGAATTGTCATTTTTTGACATTAAGTACTCATTAACGTTATTTGACGTCTCTAAGTGCGGCAGTTAGACACACACATTTACGAAAATTCTAAAAGAGCAAAGTTTTATTTATTTCAAAAGTTTTTACTGTTACTTACATTCTATATTAGGGTCTCCATTGGGGTGGTTTCGTGGACAGTAACATTGTGCTTCTCCGCTATGTCCTATATGACACTGTGCATTAGTCCCACATGATTTATATGCGCATGGTTCCATAGAACCACAGTAACATTGTTTTTGAGGATTTCCAGCACAACCAGGCGGGCAAGTGCATTCATAACTTCCGTCATCAAAATCTCGACAGCGGGCATTTATCCCACACGGATTACGTAAGCAACTACCAGCCGGAGATTTAGAACATTCAATTTTCGGATTTCCAATGTAATTTGGCGGGCAGCTACATTGAGGAGTTCGATTAATTGGGCGACAGATTGCATTAATACCACATGATCCTGCACACACGTTTTTGCATTTACCATCAGCGCGACATTCTTCATCTGCGCCACAATCTTCATTTTTAAGGCATTCGTACGATTTGCATTCCTTCAATGCGTCACCTGAAAATCCACTAGGACAACTGCATACGGCTCGGTGTCTTGTCGCTAAGCATAAAGCGTTTTTCCCACACGAGTCTTCACCGCAAGCGTTAATGCAAAGTTTTGATGAACACATCATATCTTCTCCGCAATCTCTGTCACTATTACAGCCGGGTACGCAAGAACCTCTGACACAAAGTTGCCTTTCAGGACACTTATTTCTTGCAGAGCACATCAGCCTGCAACCACCGTTGTAGCACTTTTCACCACAAGAGCAGTCTCTGTTATCTTCGCACAAAGAAATGCAATATCCGCTTTCATCACAAGGACAAAAACCATCACAAACAGTCGTTTTCCTTTTGCATTCCACCAAAGGATTGCCAGTGTAGTTATTTGAACAACTGCATTGCGCCCGATGATTTAGAACCTTGCAGTCTGAACATATACCACATACGCTACTATCTTTACATGGATCTGTAATGAACATATTTATATTTTTACTTTTGGATTAGCAACAAGATTTTACATTGAAAATTATAAAGAATTGTATATCATAACTCACCTTTGCATTGACCGTTTATGCATGCTTGGTTAACATCACATGCATTGTCATCTCGGCAGCCTTGCTTGCATATTCTGTTCTCGCAAATGTGTCCATCAGTGCACGCATTGTCACTATTACACACCACCCTACATATTCCTCGGATGCATTTTTCATTTGATAAGCATACAACATCGCTGTAAATTAAAATAAAATGTCAAGCTAATGCTAAGCAATTTATATAAATTTTACTTTACTTTACTAGTCAAACTGAAATTTTCAGGTGACAACTATGGTTACCTTCTGCAAGATGGGTGACATGAATCTCCATAACAATTAAATCCTTCCGGGCAGTTTTTGTTGTTATCGCAAAGCAGTGGAACCCTTAGGCAAACCGCTTTTGGATTTCCAACTAAAGATGATGGACAAGAACAAACAGGTTTGTGATTTTTCGCTGAGCATATAGCGTTCGCCCCACATGTTGCCGGTTCTGTACAAGGATCTAAGCATTGGCCAGAGATACAGGCGAGATTGTTCGCACAATGAGAGTTTGACCTGCATCCCGTAACACATAGTCGACCATCGCATACTTCGTCATCGGAACAATGCTCATCGGATGTGCAAGCATAACGACATACTCCTGAGTCACATCTTTCTCCTTGTAAGCATTCTGAGCCTTCTACTGTACAAGCGGGTCTGCAACGATCATCTTCACATCGCCAACCGCTAGCACAATCCGTATTTTTATGACAAGTTGGTGATGGAGCCCTTACACAAGCAATGTTTGGTGTTGGATTTGGTATCAAGTCCTCCAAACATGAACATACTGCTTTTCTTTCTAGTACCGAACAAACCGCATTTGGTCCACAAGGATTAATGTTGTTTCCACATGGATTTTGGCAAAAGTTATTATTACAAAATTCAGCGGGACCGCAATCTTCATTATGTCTACATCCGTATTGACAGCTATTCTCCAAGCAAATGTGTCCCAAAAAGCAATCGTTGTCAACTCTGCATGTCACTAAAATATTAATCATTTTATTAATGACTCAACTAACTTTTGACCTTAAAATTATAGATATAATCAAATTAGTTTTAAAATAGGCTTAAACTCCACTAAATGCTACTTACGTAGACAAACTCCACCGGAGCACCTTTCGTTTTGAACACATTCGTCGTCAGCTTTACAAATGGGCAGACACATTGAATCTTGGCAAGAAAAGCCGTTTTCACATTCACCAGCTGATCCACACAGACGAGGCACTGGAATATGTTTTTTGCTATGTGTGTTATTGTTACTTTATAATAATTGTTGATCAGAAATTAAAATTTTATCAAATTACTTCAAAATACACATATTATAATTATACTAGATGAACTATTCGATTTTAATTTTAACATAATATAAATGTTAGAAAAATTGGTTGGCCGAGCGGTCAGGCACGGATAGCAGCGGACGCGGGTTCGATCGACCATATTTTTTTTGAAATTCTTTTTCTAACCACCAAAATCTTTGTACTAATTTTTCTAACATTTATATAATGTTAAAATTAAAATCGAATAGTTAGTTTATAAAGCAAACCAAAGCTTAACCGAACGCACGGTATTTGTAAAAATATCTGCTTTGGAATGTTTGAAATTTATTTCTACATTGCGAGGGTACCCGTTGGCTTATAACGTGGAGTGTAAAGGTAAGAAGAATTTCGGCAATTTAATTAGTGTCTTGGTTGGCCGAGCGGTCAGGCACCTGCCCGGATAACAGCGGACGCGGGTTCGATTCCTGCACCAAGACCATAATTTTTCGAAATTCTTTTTCTAACCACCAAAATCTTTGTATACTAGATGATTAACCTATACAAGACAAAATGGTAAGATAAAGAGGACTTAACGTAGTAAGTAAATTGTTTCTTACTTCTAACACATTCGACGTCTTGATTTCCAGTGAATCCAAAAGGACAGCTGCATTGTGTAATATGATTTTCAGAACGACACAGTGCGTTCAAACCACAGGCTTTTTCTGTCTGGCAAGGATCAACACATTGACCATTGAAACATTTCTGATTCGATTCACATTCTTCGTCCATTAGACACAATCCTATTTGAACAAGAAAAAACGTTATGAATATTGTTTTCTACGAAATTATGTGGATATTTTTATTATATATAGTTATCCTCACCTTTACAAATTCCTTTTTGGCAAAACTGATTTTCAAGACAGTCAGATCGCTTAGAGCAAGTTGTTTCACGTAACCGACAGCTATTTTCCCCTAAAGCGTTTCCTACGAAACCACTTCTGCATTTACATTGACCAGTATGTCGTGTTGCAACACATTCTGCATTTGTCCCACATTTAACATTTTCACAAGCATCTGTAAATAGCACAAATCTTTTAATTATGTAACAAATACGTTACTTGTTCCTTCCACGCGATTTCTGAATGAAAATAAAGTAAAAATGTATGGCAAATTCTTTTATTCGATGATAAAAATATTTTTGCCTATTTTAAGCCCAATAAAATAAAGGGATACATATACATGCAAACATCATAAATCACGCCTATATCCCCGAAGGGGTAGGCAGAGGTGAATTAGCACCCGCGTTTCGCCTATTACGTTAGGTCCCATGTAATAGGTGGCGAGCCTATTGCCATTTACCAGGCACAAAAGTCGCAGTAGGTACATTGCTAGGTGGTATAAGAGGAACGCTGCTGCCCATTCCTCATCACTGATTTATCCTTAGTCACCTTGTACGACACCCACGGGAGAGATTTGGGTGGTGACAATTGTATTCTACTCTGCCGTCACCACACGGCACGGGATACATATTATTTCCTTTATTGGGATAATATGCCGTTTGGTGTCAAATTGTCACCACCCCTCATCTCTCCTGCGGGTGATAAGGAAAGGGTAGCAGCGTTCCTCTTATACCATCTAGCAATGTACTGCAATGTTTGTGCCCGATAAATGGCAATAAGCTCGCCACCGGATTACGTGGGACCTAACATAATTGGCGAAACGTGGGTGTTAATTCACCTCTGCCTTACTCTTCGGGTATACACGTGTAATTTATGTATGTATGTATAAATATTACCTTCCCCTAAAATCCCTTCGGGGATATAGGCGTGATTTATGTATGTATAAATATTACCTGTGCATTTTCTGACACCGTCAACTACTGTACATCGAGCCACAGCTGGGCAATCTCTGTTCAATCTGCATTCCTGTGCTTTACCACATCCTTCTTTATAAGGATCACCTACAGCTCCATTTGGACAAGTACACTGTGCACTATTTCTAGTGTTCTTGCATTCAGCGCCATTTCCACAAGGGTTGGACTTACACCAATCTACGGCTTTGCACCCCTTCAAAGGGTCTCCAGTATAGCCGGGTTGGCAATAACATACATGCTTATGTTTCTCAGAAGAACAAATAGTGTTATCTCCACAGTCGTTTTTAACTAAACAAGCTATTTTACACATATTTTTGTCACATAATTTATCGTCGGAACAATCTGCATCTAAATCGCATTGTTTCTTCTTACACAATTGTAGAGGGTCACCGTAGAAGCCTTGACGACATGAACATACTGCTTGATGATTTTTACCCTCGCACGAAGCTTGCCTTCCACAGGGATGCTTATCACATACGTTTAGACATTTAGGTATACCATTTCTATCCTTTGAGCATTTTTCATCATCCAAGCAATCATCATCCGACAAGCAGTGCATCTCTTTACTACAAACACGATTTAAACAAAATTGGAATTCCGGACATGTACTATTGTATTCACATGTTATACGACATGTGCCTTGTATACAAACTTGGTCATTCAAACAGTCCCTTGAATTTTTGCAAAGACCTAAAAACAAAATCAGTATAAGATTTTTGGTGGATGTGGTGTAGTGGATGTCGACGACAACATGATTTTTTTAACTTACCAACGCATAAGTTATCGATACAACGTGTTCCGGACGGGCATCTTCTATCATCTGTACAAACTTGAACCGGAACACATCCTAATACTGGATCGCCAGTGTATCCGGCTGAACAAGAGCAGTGGCCAACGTGGTTTCTAGATAAGCAATTTGCATTTTTCCCACAAGCTCGTGGTATACTGCAAGAATCTTTGCATTTATTGTTTACACATGCTTCTTCTGATGAACAATCAGTATCTTTTGTACACTCAAATTTAGAACACTTTTTGTAAGGATCTCCTTGACTGTCTTGAGGGCATTCACATACAGGATTATGTTTATTAACGACACACTCGGCATTTTCACCGCAAGATGATTGTTTTCCACATGGGTTTATACAATGATTTTTATAACATTTAGTTTTGTCTGAACAATCGTTGTCTGTAAAGCAGTCTCCAGGTATCTTGCAGTTGCCATTGGAAGCATCTAAAACTGTTCCATTCACACAATTGCAAGTATATGATCCTGGTGTATTCACACAATTGGCGTTAAGAGGGCATGGGTTGTTTAAGCACTCATTTATGTCTTCACAAATGTTGTTGATCAAATCATATCCTTGGGAGCAAGTACATAATTCCTTATGATTTTCGACACTACATTTACCACCTTGACAAACAAAATCGTCACATTTATCTGTAAACAAAAAAAAAAGGATTAAACGGTTAATTTATATTAATTAATGTTTGTAGTAATAATTACTGAAAGAGTTTACTTACCAGAACATTTATTGTTTCGTAAGTTACAGAACTTGTCTAAGGAGCAATCTGAATCATCGACACATTCAACTTTAAAACAGCCAATATTTTTGTCGAAAGGATTACCTAAGTATCCTTTATCACACGTGCATGTTACTTTATGTTTAAACACGGAACATAAAGCATTTATTCCACATATATTATTTTGGCATGGATTTGAACATTTCCCTTTTATACAAGAGAATGATTGTTCACACTCAAGATCATTTTGACACTGGTTTGGTACTAAGCAGCCTGTTTTGTGGGGATCTCCAACGGCTCCGGTTGGGCAAACGCATTTATAGGAACCAGGTAAATCAACACACTGAGCAGAAGGGTGGCACGGCGTAATACCGCATTCATTAATATTCTTACATTCATCTCCCTGCATTTTAAAGCCTGCTGTACATTGACATTTTGATGATGTGCAGATTTGATTATTTAGGCAGTCCGAATCACTTTTACAGCCTGATATGCATACTCCTAAGCTACAATGCTCTCCATGTAAACAGTTGCTACTAGAATGGCAAATTTTAAGGCATTTGTTGTCACTGCACTTTTCACCGATTGCACAACCAGTATTGTCTTGGCATGGTACTTGACAAAGATGACCTATACACATATGGTCTGGAGGACATTCTGATGTTCTAGTACATGAATTTGACTTTCGAACACATCCTTGCTGTGGTGTTGGGGCACCTTCAAAGCCTAAAGGACATTCGCATTTTGTGCTATGATTTATTCTTGAGCATATTGCATTAGGTCCACATGTCCTTGTAGCAATACAAGGATTAACGCATTTGTTGTTGACGCATCCTTCATCGCTGCGACAGTCTTCATTGCTTCTGCAGCCGACTAAACACTGACCGCTTACACATGCTTGACCAATTCCACATTGAGAGTGTTTACTGCACTGGTTAATGCACAAATTTTTAAAGCAAGTGTCTCCTGGATCGCACTGGGATGAATCTTTGCATGCTGTGAAGCATTGACCATTGTAACAAATATCCCCATCACAGTCATGCTCATTGTTACAGATTAGTAATTTTTTCTTGCAAGCTGATCCACCTTGAATACTTTCATATCCGTCAGGGCAAAGACATATAGCTTTTCTATCGACTATTTTACACAAAGAATTAAGGCCACATGCTCCATCACAAGGATTTACACATCTTCCATTGACACAAACTAACTCAAGTGGGCAGGCTTGGTCACTAGTGCATTCACCCTGCTTTCTACAGCCAGTTTTTTTAGGATCCCCTACAAGTCCAGGAGGACACTTACAAATATATGATGAGAGTCGTGGTTCACATATAGCGGTTGCGTGACATGGATTTGGATTACACAATTCAACTTTTTTACAATTTACTTCTGGCAGTGGATCGGCTTTATATCCATTAGGGCATTGGCATGTAGGTTTGTGATTTTCACCTAAACATACAGCGTTATCGCCACAGGAATCTTCGTTACAAACGTTCATACACGTATGTGTCAATCTATTACACAGTTCGTGTGAATGGCAATCTGTGTTGTATATACATGGTACCGACTGACAACCTTTTTCTAGATCATTTGGATTTCCGGTAAACGGCCCTGTAGGGCAAGTACATTTTGCAACATGATTATTAGTTACGCAAACAGCATTAGGACCACACGTTAATTGTTGGCAAGCTGAAATACATTTTTTTACATTACCAACTGATTTACAAATTTCACTTTCTTTACATTGAGCATCATCAGTACATTGATTTTTGTTAATGAGCACACAGCCGTCGCGATTATTAGGATTTCCAGCAAACCCATTTAAGCATTCACATTGACTCTTATGATTTTTTGTTGTACATTTCGAATTTTGTGGACATGTAAACAGTAAACAATTATCTTCACATTTTTTAACGCCAAGGACATCTTTTTGGCATGATTTATTGTCATCGCAGTCATTATCGTCTTTACAATCAGGTGTTGAAGGCTGTTCACAAGTAGAACTAACAGGATTCCAAAGAAAACCATTATTACAATCGCATCTTGCGTTATTGTCAATTACTCTACATATTTCATTGGCACTGCAAGCTATAGTAGAGCATAAATCTAAACATTTATTTCCTGTTCCAGCTACCAATACACAAACTTGTGGCTCAGTGCAATCGCTGTTATCGTTGCATGTCACTACGTTCGGTTCAGCTTGTTTTAAATGACAACCGATTTTAATATCAGTAGGTTTTCCAACATATCCCTCAGCGCAGATACAATGTGCTTGATGATTTGCACCAATACATAAAGAGTTTGGACCACACTGAAGTTTGCTACACGAATCAACGCATTTGCGTAAATTTTTAGCAACTTGGAAACAGATTTCAGAATCTTTACAATCTCCATCCGTCATACATTTATTGTCTGAAATACAGCCTCTGTCTAACTCAAACGGGTTTCCAACGTACCCAGGAAGACACTGACAATTTCCATCGTCGCAAATAGCTTTGGGCCCACACATTACAGTACGACAAACATCTACGCATCTCGAATTCTCACATACGTAACCATCTGGGCATGTAGCATTATGAGAACAGGTACAAATACTTCCTTCGAGGCATTTAGAAATAGAAACTTGTGAACACAATTCATATGGGTTTCCTACATATTTACTTTTACAAATACAACTAAAACTTCCGGGAGTGTTTATGCATATGGCATTCTCAGCGCAAGGTTTTGAACTACATTCATCAATATCTATGCACTGGATATTAGGATTCCCGACGTAACCTGGTGGACATAAGCATTCTACATGTGACCTTGTTTGTTGACAAACTGCATTTAAGCCACAAGAAGTTTTAGCACAGGTCATCTGTCTTCTAGAAAGGCATTTTTTATAGGGATTTCCGGTAAAACTCTTATCGCATTTGCAAGCATTGGTGGGCCCGTAAACACAATGTGCGTTTTCACCACATCCGGGATCACAATCTGGCGGAGAAATAGCTGTAAAAATGGTAAAAAGTTTAAATCAAATCGAACTTTTATACGAATTGCATAAGTTTTAAGAATTTTATTCACTTACGAGGCATACACAAAAGATCAGGATTTCCAACAAAAAATGCGTTACAAACACATTTCCCTGTATTTTCGTCACAGCTAGCTCCAATGCCACATACGACACCTTCACAGCGTTGTCTACATCTTCCCGATACACATGTCAATGGGTCATCGCAAGGTATTCCTGAACCACAAACATCACGTCTACAAGTTCCTCCAGGAAATGGATTACCGACTGTACCTTCAGGACAGACACATGTTGGACCAGTTTTCGATATTATACACTGTGCCCCAAGAGCGCAAGAATAAGTATCGCAACCTGAAAATGAAATACTATGTTGTATTCTCAATGTTGTAATGGCTTAGTATAAATATATTTTATGAAACGTATAATCAAGTTTAATTTGACAACTTATTTACCGGATATACATTTTCCCCCTTCCGGTTTCGTGTAACCAGGGTTACAGCGGCACCAAGCAGCATGATTTTCAACTTCACAAAAGGCATTAGATCCACAGAGAACACTGCTACATGGTGAAATACAGGAGTGATTTAAACATGAAAGAGTGTTCGGACATTGATTATCTGAACTACATAGTTGCTTTTGACTTGGTCCATCTTCAACAGTACCTGTAATATAAAACGTTATAGAATTAATAATTCGTCCTATGAAATTATTTATGATAATAAAAGTATTTTATAAAAACATTGAACTTACACCCGGTTTTGTAAGGATCGCCAACCATATTTGGAGGGCATTCACATTGGTAGCCTCCCTTTCTATCGTGGCAAATGGCACCATATGCACATGGAGCACTATGGCATTCGTTTCTGTTTGTACAACCAGTGTATGGATCACCTTCATACCCTGTCATACACATACATCGTGGCGGGTCACTTGGTGTGCACTTAGCATTTATTCCACAGGTGAACCTCTCACAAGGGCTCTTACATTTTTGACCATCAGAAACGTCTAAGTAAAATGGTGGAGGGCATATACATTTCCCCGGTTGGATACATTTTTCATTCGGGAAACAATCTGAGTCACTGATACATCTTTTTTGATTTAAGGCACAGTGTCCAGAAGTAGGATCTTGACTATATCCTGATGGACATTTACATACAAAAGACCCAGCAGTGTTAACACATTGTGCACCAAATCCACATACTGGCTGGCCCGACATACATTCGTCAATATCTTCGCATGTACCATCCACAGCTTGCGAGAAACCAGCTGGACAAGCACAATAACTTACTCCATCCGATATGATTATGCACTCTGCTCCTCGGCCACATTTATTGTCTTTTGAACATCCAGATAGCACGCAACGACCATCCACTACTTTGTATGGAGGTAAACATTGACAGCTGATATCATTACAGAGTTCACAGAGATTGTAAGGATTACCACTATATTCTGATGGACATTTACATTCATAGCTTCCGGGTAAATTTTTACAAATCGCATTAAGACCACACGGAGAACGTCCATGTTGTGTACATTCGTTAATGTCTTCACACTGTCCAGTTTCTTTACTGCGTGAAAATCCTTGGGAACAGATACAAACATGTTCCCCTTCATGTAAAATGCACTGTTCTCCTTGCGGGCACGGACTAGTGCGACTACATTCTGATGGACTTTTTCCAGCAGTACAACCATCAACGTACGGATCACCGCTAAAAGATCCGGGGCATTCGCATAGAAAACGTCCTGGCAAATTTTTGCACACAGCCCCAGGGCCACAAGGATTTTCATTACACTCGTTAACATCTTGACAACCACTCAAAGGATCTCCACTGTAACCACTGCGACAAGTGCATTGTGCTGTTTGTTCGTGTAATAGGCATTCTGAATTACTTCCACATTGCAATGTTTCACATGGATCTAAAACAAATTTAATTATAAATTAATTAATTATTTTTTTTGTTTATAACTCAAATACTTTGTAGAACAATATTAAATTTTACTTACGTCTACAATCATTCCCTACATTTGGTTCGGGACATAAACATCTTGAGTTTAAATCACATAATGCATTTCCTGGACAATCGTTATCACCTTTACATAATAATATCTCTGCACAGCGTATATGAGGATCTGGATCTGGTACGAATCCCTCGGGACATTCGCAAGAGTATGAGCCTTCTTTATTTATGCAATCCGCACTAACTCCACAGGATCCCTCTAATTGGCATTCATCAATATCAGAACATTGCTTATACGCATCTCCAGAGAAACCCTCAGGACACTGACAAGAAAAGCTACCAGGTGTGTTCGAACAACGAGCATTAGAACCACAACGCCCAACTGGCCCAACTGATGTATCACACTCGTCTATGTCAATGCATCCTGCCGCTATATCATTGGGATCAAATGACCAACCCTCCTCACATACGCAATATGCTTCAGAACCATCAGGCTTACAGTAAGCATGTTCTCCACATTTCACATCCTCACAAGGAGCACGACACATGATTTGTGGTGGAGAGCCTATGAAACCAGCAGCACATTCGCAGTTAAAACTTCCAGGTGTGTTAACACATAAGGCATTATCTCCACAAACATATGATTTAACGCATTCGTCAATGTCAACGCAAACTGATCCTTTTGCATCAAATCCGTCTTTGCAAAAACATTGATTATCAATACATTCTGCGTTATTTGTGCAATCGAAATTAGATTTACATAACGTGGTAACATCAACCTGAAATAAGATTAAATAGTTAAAAGTTAATATCATTTGTTTTTAATTTACATGCATTTTGGATAAGTACCTGTTCACAAGCAATTTGCGGGTTTGGTTTTGCTCGGTATCCTAGTGGACAAATACAGTTGTATCCAGGGTCCGCGTTTTCACATATGGCATGTGTCCCACAGGGCCGTTCTAGCATTTCACACTCATTCAGGTCATGACAGCCACCCTGCACGCGGGCGTCTCCTGTATACTCCGGCTGACACGTGCACAGGTAACTGCCAATAGTGTTGGTACACACCGCATGTGCGCTGCATACTGCTTCCTTATTCTTACATTCATCCACGTCTGGTGTAACAAACAACGTACATCTAAATATAGTGGCCACTTACGCTATCATAAGTAAATACGCACTTTGCACGCCAACAGCCACTACGAAGAAGAAGATAGAAGAGTACACAGGTGTCCGAAGTTCCGGCATTCCATTAAACGAGGCAGATGAAGAAAAGAAGAAATATTCGAAAGATCGTTTTCCCAGTCATCTCGAAACGGAAAACTAAGTCCTTGTTGCTCTGTCTCTAAAAGACAACAAAGTGACTATAAGACGTAGAACGTCCTTTCACAGCTGGCGATAATTTGAAACCTCTGTAATATAAGAGCATAAAAAGATTGCAATTCTGAAAGTCACTCAGAATTGCTTGTGATGTGACTAGTTAGTAGAAGCGTGAACTGCCGCGCGTCCGTTTAGCGGTAGTATTCAGCGCGTCATTAAAGGTTTCATCAAAGTTAAAAAGCGTTAGCGACATAAGATTAGAACCATCGAAGACAAAAACGTTAGATCCACTACACCTTCTGGCATACTGCCAGTTATGCTTACCAATACAACGTCGTTCAGGATCGCCTTCAAAGCCGGGTGGACAAATACAACGGAAAGAATCCGGAAGGTTTTCGCAAATGGCACCTCGTCCACAAGACGCGTGCGCGCATTTGTTGTAGTCATTACAGCCGACGCGCGGATCACCTTCGTGGCCTGGGAGGCAGCTGCACTCATATCCCCCATCCCGATTTCGGCAAACTGCACCCTTTCCACACGCGGTCGGTTCCAAGCACTCGTCGATGTCAACACACTATTAGATTTTAGAAGGTTTATTAGAACATCTATCCTACATATATTATAGATATAAATTTTACTTCTTTTGGGAAGTCGATGATTGATTCATTGATTACTTACGCCATCAAATGGGTTTCCAGTGTAACCGGCCTGACAAGCACATGTGTAGTTTCCCGGATAATTCTGGCAAACGGCATTAATGCCACAAGCGCCTGGTCGTCGACATTCGTCGATATCTAAAAAGTATTATCTTATGACATAAACGCCGTAAATGCGATCTACACAATAAATTGACAAACAATGTTATCTTTTACTTTATTGTAGACATTAGTTAATTATATACTCTTGCGCAAAAAAGCTCTATTGAACTGAAAATAGAATAATGCGATACGCTGATCGACAACAGTTATTAATGCAGGGGAGATAAATGTTGTTATTAGCTGCACATACCTCTGCACTCTTCCTCGCCATCGCCTTCAAATCCTCGGTTACATTTACATATGAAATGAGCCGGCAAATTACAGCATTCAGCATTCTGTACACACCGAGCCGCAATTGCTGGATCTTCACATTCATTTATATCTGATAAAAATAGGTCACATTGAATTTGACTCGATTCGATTTTAAATAGCTGATACAATATTACAGTAAAAATATTTACCACTGCATGTGAAACCGTCGCCTACATATCCAGGGAAACACGAACATTGAAAGCTACCAACAGTATTTGTACAATGCGCGAAAACGTCGCATGGCCGGTCTTTGCATTCGTTGACATCTGAAATTGATTTGGTAGTTTTAAGAGATTACTATAGCAAATCCAATATAATCAAATTCTTCTGAATAGTAATTTTGCTCACCCTGATCCTGGCAGTTACAACCACCGAAACCATCATTACAATGGCACACACCATTTAGACAAACACCATTTATACAACGCGCGCCATCTTCTTTGGTACAATCATCTAAAACATTATAATAGATAATTATTTTCAACTGACACTTTGGCTCTAAGGGTCAAGTATTTCCATATTACTTTAATAACATCACTATAACTATGCCTTTACTTTACGACCATGCGTGCTCATAGAACGTAGTTCATTCATATAACGAGGACGCTATTAATCTTTATAACAGTTACAAAGTACAAAGCAATTGTCGATTAACTAGATCATCTGTGATTTTCGGATTTGCAAGCTCTCGATGCCAATGTAATTTATGACAACATTCTTAGTTATATAGTCTTATAATTTTTTTTTTGTAAAGCAGAAAATTAACATAGTTTAGTAATACAGATCTACTCTGCTATTGATTAAGTGTTTGGTAGTAAGTTGATATAATATAATTAAATATACTCGTCTTCTAAATCAATACACACAAAAATAGGTTCTAAAAAATTACCAACCTGTACATTTTAACTCTGACTTGAGTTCGTCGGATGCCTTATAACAGTCTGGCACACCGTCGCATAATTTAGATAATTCATATAATTGTAATATTTGTGTCGATTCGTTTACTTGACAGCCAAAATAGCCGTCTTCTAAATTTAAGAAAAATACTTCTCGTTTTATTCCTAAGCCTATTCCATATTGGTTTTGTGTCGCTACCTGTAAAAAAGTGGTTATTTACAATTTTTCTTTAAAATTTCTCAAACAATTAGACTATTTATTAAGAGTACTTACATGTGTCGTTGTGACTAAGAGCGTCCAAACCACAAGCGGTAAGGTTTCTATGTACATTGTTTCTGTAATAAAAGAAAGTTTTCGTTAGTTGTAACAATATAACTAAAAAGAAACAGAGACATTAACTAAAAAAATCTTGCCCCTAACAATAAGAGCTTAAACTTATAAAATAAATTATCCAAGTAAAACAATCACAACAAAAATTTGGGTTACACTAGCCATTGTTTTTGTGTAATTAAACAGGAATTGGTGGTGAAAAAATCATTGTCATGCATGCTACAGTAATTCTGTTGTTTTCATTCATTACATTCCTCTACCTTTTAAGAAGCTTAAAATAATGTTAGTCATTATTCTTAGCTCTTATTAATTTAATTTTTGTAGTCCATAGTTAAACTGTGGTTGATAGCTGTAGGTATGTGTTTAATAATTATATCGTTTTTATGGGATGATTATTCAGACAATTACAAAAAATGTTTTTAAAATCGTAAATCGTAGTATCTTAAGACTATATGGTTATGTTCCAATATTGACTTTGAGAATGGCTGCGTCCGGCTTTAGAATTTCGTACATTAATGACGGCTACAAAGGCGAAGGCTACGTTACGAGGTCGGGTAACTGTGAAAGCCTAAATGGATAACGTAAACTATATGTCATAACTTGAGTCTTACTTAATGTAACGTTAAGTCATTCAAAGTTTATAAAAACAGCTACGGTAGATTTTACTTCTTAAGAATGATTAATAATGAATAATTGAAATATAATAATTTAAGAGAATTCATTGTTGTTGGCAGTAAATTTAATAAATTTAGCCAAGAGTCCTCTTATAAGGCATGCCACTAAGGCATGTAGAGTCAGCACATCAGATTACAAAAACGTAAAATTCTTTCAACTTACACAACCTGGCATGCCATTAAATTAATTTAGTTCAATGAGCTTATTTTCAGTGTTGCATTGTTATTTGGTTATATTGCCATAACTATTTCAATCTAGGGGATTATTAAATTTTATTAAATTTTGTTTTTTTTATATAAGGGATGATAATTCGAAGTCACTGAGGAAACAAGTTCGAATTTGAAACCATCTTCACGGATTCAACTCGCATAATGATGAATTGTTAAGCATTGTCTGAATAGACGTTCCGAGCACTTCAATACGGTCGCGGTCACCGCGTCTCCTTCACCTCGCATGACAAATATAAACAACTGCCTGATTGCCTACAAATTACTTAAACGTAGTTCATCAGAAATGATCCCATATTGTCAAGGTGAGATTTATATTTTTTGAGAAAATACATTCCCTATTTGATTAGAATATTTATGTGATCATTATTTTTAACTAACATCGGTATTCAAAGTGTATCAACTGGACTATTTACATGCATAATTGCCAATTTTTATAGGTTAAACTCTTGACTTAAATTATTGTTAACAGATTATAAAAATTTTTGCCTTGCATTTATTTCGAACTTATCGTATCGTAAAATTCTAAAAAGCTAAAAAAATATAATACATAATGTTGTAGCCCTACGAACAAATTATCTAGTAACATAGATGCCCCAGTGTTAATATACCCAATTAAGTAGCATGAAATTAACTCTTCTTATGACTAAGGTACTGGCGTCATTGACATCGAACGTGTTATTAACTTTTTAATGGCATAGTTCAACAGGACATATAAAAACAGCTGTAATCAATAAATTACAATTTTAGTGCTTCGGGAATACATTAATTGGCAATCCGTTAGAAGCACCAACATAACGGTGCAAATCAGTCTTTAATACTTATTTACTAGCTCGTTACGATGAGTGTATCGTTTCCCTTACTTCATGAGGTAATCGGAGTAAAGATCCGTGAAGGCACGCCAATAAATGGATATTTTATGATTCTTTCTTACCTGAAGCATTTAAGATTTACTACCTTTTTGTAATTCATTTTTTTTTATTTATGGTAGGATTATTTAACCTATCAACAGATGAAATTAACCTATCATCATACAACGGATTTCGTGAATGTCACACGTCCACTAGTATTTTGTTTTTGATTAGTAAAAATTTTCAGGAAAAAATCACGAAATTTTCTTTTAATTCATCAAAAGTTAGGTTTATTGCTACACGTTCATAAATTATTTTTAAGAAATATCGCATCATGTTCATAACACAAAATTAGTCAAAATCGTATAGAGAAATGAGTCACATGCGACTCCTGAACTTATTTCAATGTTGTCTCTTAAGACATATTATATATTACTCATTAGACAGGGAAGTTATTAATGTTTTCTTTCTTCTTTCTTTCACCTCGCCCCTTATTACATGGGACTGGAAGTAAACTATAGAACGTGGGTGTTAATACACTCTACCTACCCCTTAGGGAAGAAAGGGGTGATTATGTATGTATTCTCATTCGAACTCCCTTTTGAGGATGTACCTCCACGACCTAGAAAATCGTAGCTAAAGTACATAGTTGGAGAGCTTTAGATTTAGGATTTGGTACTGCCAAGACGAGTCGCTAACATCAGTAGGTAACATTCTTACTAGTCTACCTATCCTCACAATAGTATGAAGCAGAATCAAAACAGATTTCTAACGAGAATACGGCATAGGAATTCCGGAGTTGGTCGCAATAGTGACGTATCATAGTTACATTCTATTATATATATTATTTAGTATTGGTTAAAGACTATTTACCAATAATAAATAAGACGTGTCTATTAAAGTATCTGTATACTTACAACGACTCAATAAAAATATGTGAAACTATGTTCAATTCTGTGCAAAGTTGGTTTTGATTATTAAAAGTTAAATATTCGCCTGATTTATGTGAATTAAAACAATGAACTACTTCAAATTATTATGTTAATAAACCAATCACTTAAACTATTTTTTAACCGACGAAAAAACGGAGGAGGTTACTCAATTCGTACCCGTATGTTGTTTTATATATTATTATTATTACTAGGTGACTCGACAAACGTCGTTTTGCCCATATCGCTCCAGTGGTATAACCAATAACCTACGACTATTCTCAGACCTACCAAATATACATTAAAAAAAAATCGTAAAAATCGGTCAAGTTGGTCCGGAGGAGTTCGATAACAAGCACTGTGACACAAGTTTTTATACACATATTAGATATTAACAATGTAAACGTATTAACACTAAACCTTTGATTCTTGCTAGGACTTATTTTAATCTTGCATTGGATAATTTACCTTACTTATAAAACGATCTACGCGTCCCTAAACTACCCTTATATGCACCGTATTATATTTAACCTATTTATTTATACTCAATTTGTTTAATACATTAATTATTATAATTGTTAATTTAATCTCTCCCGTGGGTGTCATACAAGGCGACTAAGGATAAATCAGTGATGAGGAATGGGCAGCAGCGTTCCTCTTATACCTACCACCTAGCAAAGTACTGCGACTTTTGTACCCGATAAATGGTAATTGGCTCGCCACCTATTACATGGGAATACGCCACCTATTACGCCTATTACATGGGACCTAGCATAATTGGCGTAGCATGGGTGTTAGTTGATCTCTGCCTACGTAGCCGTACTGCCCTTTGAGGATATAGGCGTGAATTATGTATGTATGTGTTAATTTAAAGTCAATCAGTTTTGCGCGCTTATGCGGGAGTATACCTATAGTTCGACAGAAAACTTTATACCTACTTGATCTATATACTTGGTCTATATTTTATAAACCTAATTGCATAACATTATACATTTGTTCAATTTGAAGCGTCAATATTTTATTTATTGTGCGATGCTGATCCATCAGAATACCACCTATTATACTCCTTTGTCATTCAAACAATAACACATTAACGCAGTAAAAGTAACCAAATATTTACTTTAATACTTAACGTTACAGATTTCAATGTGGCGAATACGAGAAACGTGTTTGAAAATATTTTATTAGGTTCTTTCCATATTGGGGCTATCTAAAGGGATAAGAATCTAACTGAATATTTAACGAAAATGTGAGTTTTTCTTTAAATCTCTATTGACGCATTTGCCTGTTACGTGCAAGTAACAACAACGGCAATGGAAATCATACATACATAAATCACGCCTATATCCCCGAAGGGGTAGGCAGAGGTGGACTAGCACCCACGTTTCGCCAGTTATGTTAGGTCCCATGTAATAGGTGGCGAGCCTATCGCCATTTATCGGGCACAAAAGTCGCAGTAGGTACATAGCTAGATGGTATAAGAGGAACGCTGCTGCCCATTCCTCATCACTGATTTATCCTTAGTCGTCTTGTACGTCACCCACGGGAGAGATTTGGGGTGGTGACAATTATGTTCTACTCTGCCGTCACCACACGGCTGACGGCACGGCAATGGAAATCAAAATAATGTAAACACAAGAATGAATACCCGAGTGTTATATTTATCGCGTGAGTAATATTTTTTGTTCAATTCCTCACATCGGACAACTATGCTATCATTTGCATTAGGTATTTGAATTATGAATCATTGTTGATATTACTTCGGAAAGTGAATTTAATTGCTATATTTAACAAAACGTATACCAACTACAACACGTCAGATGGGTTTCAGTTACCAACTGCCAAGAATAGATTGGAAATGAAAAATTAAAGAATGAATATTATTATGTTAAGCCTGTCTACGATTAAGAGTTCAACGTCCACTTTAATCAACTGTTACCATGCCTATTTTTCCCTGAAGCCGTAGGTGTATAGACAACACATGACACCATATAAGTTATGGTGACATGTGTTATCTATACTATGTCGGTAACTTTGATTAAAACGTAGTGTTTTTTATATACTCTTTGACATGGATCTCAGTTCGCATTGCTACCTTCTACCAACCTACGACACCTACACATAAGAGAGAAATGGGGTGGTGGCAATTGCAATTAAAAATCCTCTCTTACTGGCACCACACTGCACAGCTAACTGTTTGATGAATTGATAAATACTCTTCCGCCGTAGAATCTAACTTTTAAATGTGCGTTAGTAATCGTTACAAGTCTAACATTACATCATGTGTAATAAATACTAATGAATGCTAATTTATAAAGCCCGTCGTTCTACTGATCAATGCGACATAAATAAGTAAGTGGCTCCACAAAACCGTTTATCTAATATCAACAGCCTGAATTAAATGGTGGTGGTATATAATTTATATAATGTAGTTGTTGATCCATTCTAAGCACACAGCTTATCGGGAAATAACGAACATGAGAATACCACGTACATTGAGAATTAACACAGAAATCGTTTAATTTATTATAAATGAAATAAACATTTAATGTCTTGTTTCACGATTTTATTCAATTACAATCCAAAAACACTGTGTCCTTAAGCTCCATCAAACTAGATCGTTAGGGGTCAATCAGTCGATTTGAGGGCAAATAAGTTGATGTAAAATAAAAATTCTAACTTTTCGCTTTGAGTAATCGCATGGAAAGCCCATAGCATTTTATGCATAGCATTTTCGGGGTAGGTTTGGATGTTTTTTTGTATCATAACAGTGGTTTCCTGGTTTTTTAAACCGTTTAAAGAAGTAGTCGCAACGAAAATAGCGTTATCTATTATCTATAAATAATACCTTTCAAACTATTGTGTTCTAAAGCTTCTAAAAACGTCGCGTGAAAGGCGATGAAACAAATGCTAGTGTAGCAAATAATAAATGCTTTAACTAAGTATGTGAGAGCTCAATAAAATAAGGCATATTGTATAAAAGTAGTATGAATTTTTTGTTTCTTTTTCCATATTAATCCATTGCCATCCATCCATTGTATATCGTCATGGAGAAATTGATCATCATGACATAAGTTTTCGACATGAATCTATTAGATAAAACATCAATCTTTGGTTAGATTTTCAGAGAAATACTTTGCCTTTAGTTTAGTAAAACCGAAATACACGAATACAATCACAGCAGATATAAATTAAAAGAAATTAATTATCAGTGCCTCTGGTACTGTGTTAAGGTGTCAATTTCAAATAACCATTTATGGTAGTTTTAACTAAAGTTATTACTTCTTTGAAATATAAAACGAACTAAGTCCCAGTAAAACATTAAATACTATTTGTATATATGCAAGCCTTGACCTAGGGGCCTACCGCCTAACTCGATTGCTGATGATTGCTATATTGCCATACACTGCTTACGGCTATAGCAGCCATCCTAAACTTTTAGGCGGTACGGATTTTGTGCCAAATCCATACAAAATCATTCGGTGATCATTTGTTCAAAGCTATCGCTGATAGTTTAGGTACATTTGGTGCGAAATGACAGCATGACGTCATAAACTATAGCTTTTGCTTTAGCAATCGAGTTAGGCGGTAGGCCCCCTAGTCTACTATTGCGATAAAGATTGCAAGTTATTAAGCAATTTAATGAACATCCTCAAAAATGTCACCTCAAAAGTTGATTGGCATTATCCCCACAGGAAAATATATTATAAGTACTAAACGTGTAATTAGCCGCTTAGTAACGGCAGAGTAGAAAACAATTGTGACCATCCCAAATCTCTCCTGGGTGTCGTAGAAGGCGTCTAAGGATAAAACAGTGATGAGGAATGGCGTTCCTCTTACACTCTTATTACATGGGACCTAACATAATTGGCGAAACGTGGGTGCTAATTCACCTCTGCCTACCCCTTTGGGGATATATTTATGTATGTATTATTATATGTAATTGTGTTATGGCTACTGGAGGTGATGGCAGTGCAGTACATCATTTACACACCCCAACCCATATACATTTTCAAGTCCTGTGTATATCAATACACCCGGGGGTTTTCGCGCGGTCTCTATTAATGACTGCAGATGTAGCCGGGACCAACGGCTTAACGTGCCTTCCGAAGCACGGACGGAGAACTCGAGATAAAAAATTTTTGCTCACCCATCCAATGACTAGCCTTAGCAAATACAGCTTAATTTCCGCAATCGCAGGGCGAGCGCGCTAAATCACTGCGCTATCGAGCTCCTCGGAGGAACCGTAGATAATATATTTTTGGTCACCCATCCAATTACTGGCTTTAGCGCACATTGATTAGTTTACACAACGGCAGGCCTCCGCCGCGCTATCAAGCTCCTCCATGTATGAGGGCCTCAACATGTATAAACAATAAACCGCAGAAAGTAATTCGTTACTGAAAGTGAAAAACCCATGTCCGTAGACCACCGAACTTGTTTCTGCACTCTCATCACCATGCGCTGCCAGCAATCAATCTTACGTCACGAGCCTTAGACATGCGGGCTAGCGTCACAGTATACCCGGAACAGTAAAACGTCTTCGCCAAAGGAATCGAAAATAATACAGAAATGACATTATTTCCGATGATGTCATCCGAATTCTGAAGTTTTAGACAGTTTTTGACGAATCGGACGATGTGATTTCGGCAAGTATGCGCGGTTTCATAATATGATTCCACACAAAGATTTCGATAAATTAATTCGTTAACTTGGGCCCGTTCTCCTCAGATAGGGGTGCGTTCACCTTAACCCGCCGACATCGACAGGCTGCAGATAAACTACTGTTCTTGGTATACTGTGCTCGCGTGTACGAATGTGGCATCAGGCCGTATGCGTCCGCGGGCCGCTTACGCTTGCGCCATTCACTTTCACACAGCGTCGCCGTCACCCGCCTCGGCATCTACAGAAAGTAGGCTACGAACAATGCCTCGACGGCAGTTTTCTCTCTTGAGAAACGATTCCCTGTTTCGATTGTATCCATGTTTTATCCGTTCCAAAGCTCTAATCAATATACAGAGCATTTTTAAAACTCTACGTTGGTGACGGCAGACAAAGCATACAATAGTCACCACCCCCAATCTCTCCTGCGGGTGTCGTACAGAGCGACTTAGGGTAAAATAAAGCAGTGATGAAGAATAAATAATATATATTAGGTACTTACCACCTAGCATACTGCTATTTAGTGCACGATAGACAGTAAACGCTTATTACATGTGATTTAGCATATGGCTGGCGAAATGTGGGCTTAATACACCTCTGCCTACCCTTTAAGGCGTAATAATAAGGGCCCTTAAATAGGCGTTAATAATACATACAATAATTGTGGTGTGGCTTCGGCAGAGTAGCAATGCGCTTTGTGCTTTGCCACCGCGGCCATCGTGGTTTGCCCCCAGCAATAAAGACGTTAAAAGGCTGGTGGGCTGGGTACCACCCCCATCTCGCCCACCAATGTCGTACAAGGTGACTAACCACCGAATACAGAAACGCTAGTCAAATTTTGAGCACTGCTTATAAAGTTAAGTGGACAATAGGACCTGTCAGAATTTGTATGGAAAAACGTCAATTTTGACAATACTTAGATGTTAAGCACAACCCGAAGTTTGAGTAACGTTTCTGTATTAGGAGGCAAGTGTTATAAACCTAAAGAGGGATACACAGCAAAGTTCCTAGTGCACCGTCTAGCAGCTAGTAATGCCTATTAAGCTCGCCTATATTATTACATGGGACCTAACATGCCTGGCGAAGTGGGTAAGGCGGGTACAATAATATCTACCCATCCCTTAGGAGATTAGAAACGGGTGTTTTATGTACGTATGTAATAATGTAATAATTATCATGTAATAAAGTACATAAAACAGCTAATTCATACCATTTTCCAAATGTACTAATCTGTATTTATCAAATATTTTTTAGTGATTTCAGTGTTGCTTCCACTATACTACTGTTATTGAGATTTTAAAATATTTTTAAGTTTTTGGTTTATAATATTATATGCATAAAGCTCCATACCTCAAACGCAGATGTAAATCATTAGTCATAATAGATTATGACACCCGCTCGTAATATTATAAGCGTGTGCCATTGTATTAATATTAACCTTGCTTTTAAAAGTCAGTTCAATGAGATCAGTGTTGACGTAAACAAATGCCGTGTAATTGAACAGTTCTGTACTTTGCACGGACTATTAGAATACACGGATTATTTTCGTAAATTCATCTTGGACTTATAATTTTAGATTTCACACTGTTTAAGTGGAAAGTTGCAGTACCGTGAAAAGTTACCATGCCGTGTGGTGAAGACAGAGCAGAATAAAATTGTCACCACCCCCAATCTCTCCAGCGGGTGTCGGGTTGTTTTACGTGCCGAATAGATGGCAATAGGCGAGCCTATTGCCATTACATGTGACATAATTGACGAAACGTGAGTAATACACCTCCGCGTAACCCTTTTGTATAAATAGGCGTGATTTTTAGTGTATATATATATGGACGGGCTAAACGTTAACTTTTCACTTACATATATACTATAAATCACGCATATATATTGTTGATGTTTAGCCCGTCCTTGATAGCACTGGCCAGTAGAACCGGTTCAGTTATGTAGCTGGTAAAGAGTAGAGTTCAAAAACAAAATGCGTAAGCGAGTATTTTATTTATTACTTATTTGTCGTAATCTCTTGAGGTGATCTCGCAGCACTGCAGTGGTTAGAAAGATCGATCTGACAAAAACAACAAACTCGCGGTGAACGTACTAGGTGGCAGCGATAGTTGAACGCGAAATTGCGTTGTATTATCGATAATAATCGTTCAAAGTGAGTGGCTGGCGTATCTATCATTGAACGGTATGAGTAGTAGCCCTAGCGGTATAGCTCAACTGTTTCTAAAGCGGCATTGCTAGTTTGTTACTGTCCTCTCTAATGTACTGTACTTATATTTTTGCATGCCTCACATTAAAAGTCATACAATATAAATAAGAATGATTGTACGGATTTTAAATTTAAATATGACCATGTTAAAGATCAAACTCAAATAATGAATTAAAAATCTAAACTATTCCCCTAGATAAATAGAGATCAATTTATTATCAGTATCGCAGGGTGGTGACGGCAGAGTAGAATACAATTGTCACCACCCCAAATCTCTCCCGTGGGTGTCGTACAAGGCGACTAAGGATAAATCAGCGATGAGGAATGGGCAGCAGCATTCCTCTTATACCACCTAGCAATAGTACTGCGACTTTTGTGCCCGATAAATGGCAATAGGCTCGCCACCTATTACATGGGACCAAACATATTTGGCGAAACGTGGGTGCTAGTTCACCTCTGCCTACCCCTTCGGGGATATAGGCGTGATTTATGTATGTATGTATGTAATTTATTATGAAGCACTAATAGGTATTAGATACAATGAAAGATAACAACAAACATTTAACGTAAACTTATTTTAGTAATAAGATAATTATATTGTTTATGACGATTATTTATGTCAACGAAGGAACTAAAATTGATAAGCTGAGATTTTTGACCGTTCGTCTCATTATGGCCATGTGGTAGCTGATGAACGGGTTGCGTAGCTTATCGTGTAAACTTTAGAAAAGTTTTGACTACGACACGCTCGTTTCCTAAATTTAACGTATCTCTTTGACGATTCATAAGTTTATTAATGATACATGATACCTATCAATAAACCATTTTTTGGAAGTCCTAGAAGCGTTTTTGATTGTTTTCATTTATTTAAAAAGGTCAAGATGAGATTAAGCTCTTAAAAAGATTAAAGCATGAAAATAAGTTGTCAATCATTAAATTATTCGTCAAAAGTTAATCCGTTAGTAAATCCATACATATATACGACTTTCATTAAAAACTGTTTCTCGTGGAAGTCGTTCGTGGGTGGGTTTTCTTTACCGGCTCCGGTCCGTGAATTAATCTACAGCAATAAACTGCATCGATAATAAATAATTCATGAAAAATCAAAAAAGTGGTTGCACGAGAACCGTTTGTCTCTTGGCCAAAACCGAAACAATGCTTTCTGCGTCGTGAATATAGACTAAGTTAATATTTGATAAAGAAAAACCGTCAAAGGTTCGGCGAAAAGAAATAGTTTCCGTGAGCGGAGATCTGCCACGTATCGGTCGTGTTTCATTTTATGGTAATTTCCGAAGCGTTCGCTTGAAAGGCTCTTTTTGTCCGGCGTGACGGGACATCGTGCGTATACCGATAGCAGCCACAAAGGACTGAGCTGACTGGCATTGTAGGGCTGCCGAAATCAGAAATCACCTAAAAATATTAGCAGAGAATAACATAGTCGGACTCTCGATCCAGATGCACATGTTAATTGAACAATAAATGTAGGATTTTTTTTTAATACAATAATATAGGAATATAATAACATAAATATAGACAAAGTAAATTTGCTGTAGGTACATAGATTCAGTAAGTTATATTTTGCAATTATTGTAACAATATGCGACATGAAAAAGTTTTGCACAAATGCATCCATACATGCAAACCTTTCACTTTTCTTTTATAAAATTAGATACTGGGATTTTTTATTTGTTATTAGCATTACATACAAACTAGAGCCAACACAACCTGTTTTGAATCGGTAGTTTAGTTACGCAATTTGTGTCAAACGTAATTGCAAAAAAAGTGAATCACCGACTACAGCATGGCATGTTAAATTCATTTAAGTAAGTGAAGGAAGTGGAATGAGTCATTTGAAATGTAGATTTTTGTGGCAACCCTGTAAAGTTCCGGTGTAGCCGGTGACAGCGCTCGCGCTACGAATATACAAACAGTCCCACCGCCCGGCGCCCATTGTTAACCCCCTGGGACCGACAGTGCCACTTGTCCAATACAACCACTTAAGGTGCGTCCACATACGGTGAAGTTTACCATAAACTCTAATCTAACGCAACATTTACAGCTACTCTAAACGGACAATCCGCTATTGTTCGTCTCTTGACTATTGCGCCTAGTGTAGACAAACCTTATGTTCGACTTCGTAAGACCAACGTCCGTTTAGACGTGAGTCAACGTTTTGAGCGGATGGGCGTCAAAAATCAGTTCTGCAAATGATAATTGATTTTTTTTACCGTCGGTTGTAAAAAATACGGATACAGAATGTTCTGAGCTATCGTTTCCTATTTGGCAATTATAAAAGAACGAATGCTTGGAAGTGCGCCTATTATAATTAATTACAAACGAATTGTATAAAAAAACACTGATTTCTTATAAACTTTATTTGACTAAAGAATAAAATATATTACCTGTACCTATAAGATTTTGACAATATTGCAAAATATTATTACAAATGCAATAATATTGAAACTTTAAAAAAAAATGCGAAAAATATGTTAACCAAAATTCTTAACATACATAAAGTTTAAAATCACTTTTATCGACAAAAAATTAATGAGCCAGCACAATCATATTTACATCATGGCCGCGAATACAGACGAGTTGGTAACGACGGGAAAGGCCCGGAATTCGTTCTCGGTTTGATTATACATAATTCACGCCTATTTATCCATAAAAGCGAAGATGTATTGACATTTCGCCAAATATGAGCAGTATATTCGATACTACAATATGTTATAACAGGAATGCTGCATCCCGATCCTCGTCACTTTTTTCGAATCCAGAGAGAGATTAGGGATGGTGAATAGAACTAATATTCTACTCTGCCGTCACCATACGACATTTCTATAATCAAAAAATATTATATTTTAACAAACAATTGTCATGCTTCATAGATGGTATAGTTAGTTTCCCAGGGCATTTGCCGCACTTATACCTTGTCTTGAAGTAGGTACGCGCGAGTAAGCGGCGTTTCGTCATGCATTTTCTCTTTATAAAGGTCTTTAGTAAAATTATGTAGCGTCCTACCAGTAATGTACTCGAAATCGCTAAAGAATTCGCACGTAATTCGCTCCACCTGAACAGGGTCTTAGGCTAAAGAGTATTGTACATGTTCTCGTGTCGTAATAGTAATAGTATTTCTATTTATACTTCTTTCTTTAGTACGAATTAGTGTGTATTTTTTTTATTACATATTTCTAAATACTATTTTAATAATTATATTGAGATGCCCCAAAACGGTAACTAAGTGGTTAAGTACAGTGTATCTATTGAGCTCTTAACTCTAATTACGTACTCAGTTGGCTAAAATTAATTTAATTTGAACATTTATACCACATCTACAACGGCACTGTTATTATAGTGTTACGTTAGCAAGCCATCTATAGTGTAGAAACCAAAAAATAAGGTCCTTCCTAGGCCATTAAATCATGTATGAGACGTCCGTCTGTAGAATTTTTCGTCACAGCAATCCTAATCAACCTGACAATCCTATTAGCACACCCACTACTGCGATACAAGTCCTCCCTATTTAAATAATATAAGTGCATTGGATGAATGGATTATACACCCATCAAATCAATCATCATCATCAAAATCAGGTTGTGGAGTATTAAAAGCTGCAGACAGAACCAAGATGAACGTATTAACGTGCCTTTTTAAATGCAAATACAACATAAAGTAAAATTTTCTAGCCATTCAGCCAGTGAACGGTTTTACGAATTTTTTCAGCACCTGTGGCCCTAGCCAATTGGCTAATCTATTCGAACGCATAGAAAATAAATGTATGAAACTAACGTATTACAGAGAAAATAAAACGTCAGTTTAATACTTTTCAATTCAGGCATGATGACTAATTTTGAAAAACTACACCATGTTTTATTTGTGTCTACTTTACCCAAAATAAATTAGTTTTTGTAAAAACTTTCGATTTTGATAGAAATAACATGTTTTTGATAGTACATACATAAATGATGCCTATATCCCCGAAGAGGTAGGCAGAGGTGAACTTGGTTTGGTTTTGATTAATGCAATTTAAAATTTTCGCCACAACGCCAAAATAGCAATGGCGTCTGTGTGACGTCACTATTCCGTAAAAAGGCCAGTTTCTATATTAAACTAGTGAATTTGATTGGCAAATAAAATGGTAAAATGGAGATAACTAAATAATGACGTCACGCGGCGTATTAGCAAATATGGCGGACTGCTAAGTTTTGTACTTTTATTTTTATAAAATAAATATCGATCATACGTATAAACTGATAATAAGTGACTATAAACGAATCTTCTTATCCTAAATTATTATAATAAATCATATCAGTGATTCTTTGTTAGTGCCACCATCCCTATTGACCAGAGCGCAAGTTCGATCTCTGGAAATCGACCTTACTATTTTACATTATTGTTTTGATGTTAATTTGTCACGCGTTTCTGTTTTTCATTGATATATTTAATTGTGTGTCTTACTTATTAAATCTGACTTGCTAATTTCATTCAATCAATTGAGTCTTTGACTGCTGCAACAAAATTTTCTAAACCAAAAAAAAAACATTTTAATAATATTTACTGCAGATATTAGTTCGGGTTTGTAGTAGTATATTTTAAATGAATAATATGAAAACTACTAACCACTGTGCAATAAAATTTGCATTATTTTTCTTCTTTCGTGTGAACAAACCGATCAAAGAAATAAGTAATACAAATATAATTTGTAAACAATCAAACACCACAACTACTCCCATGCCACTACCGTAACTTTCTACTCCATGTATGTGCACTGATTGCTCGTAACAAATCGTTGATAACCGCTATTACATACAATTCCGAAGAGCAAGAATTCCATTTAAATAATTAATAAGAACCATGAGACATGTTTGAATGATGGCTGACATACCCATTGAAAACTATTCATAACATTTTAAATGTGTTAATTATTAGGAAACTAAATTTCTAGTAGGTTTATTTAACTATCAAGTTGGTAGTACCAACCACAACCAGTCCATTGAATATTTTGCTTAGATAGGATATATTTTCCGTCATAAAACATAACTTATATTTGTAAATGTATACAGAACAGAACACAAGCGATTTTACACCGCTTGAAAAAGGTCGCGTAGAAATTTCTCATAGGTCTTGCTTGATCTATGGCCGAGGCGTGAGAACACGGGATGATATTATATTGGTATTACGGAATGAAGTAACGGGCTCGCGTCGCCGTCGCCCGTCCGAGCGCCCTAGCAGGTGCGCTGGCCCCGGCCGCACCATCTGCGCGGTAATTGACGCCATCTACCTGTCTCTATACTATCGGGTGTCATATGGCAACATTGACTAACGTCGCGTGTTTGAACTTCCTATACGTTTTTTATGAAATCAACCTTGCAATATCTGCTATTTCAATACAAGTTTTAACATCAAAACCGGTCTGAGAAGTAAATTGAGCAATTACTAGCCACTATTTACTATCGCACCTACATATTTCGGTTTAAGAATGTGTCGATTTAGGATCGTAGAAATAAATACGTTTGAATGATTCCATTATATAATTTCCTAGGTTAAACTTATTGAGACATATCTAACTGTTTAACTAACTGGACCATTATTTACACCAGAGTTTTGGCAATTAATATAAACATAATTAAAACAGTACACACGCATTAAGGTACCGTGCGAATTACCTATAAATTCTCAACGTGGAAAAGAATAGCATGTATTTCGAAATGTCAGAAAAACCTTCTTGATCCGTTGTTGATTACCGCCAACCGCTTTGTGGGAACAGATAGCTAAGAACAAAGGGGCCTTGGAACATTTGTTTAGAGGCGCCACGCACGGGTGAAGCCTGGCTATCCAATACTAACTACTCAGTCAGTCTTTGTTTCACTCATTGCATATGTTATTTTGCAAAAAATAACTCTGTAGAAACAAATGCCAATCAACGGGGTGTTTAGAAAGCGATTAGAGGAAGTGTTGCGAAAGATTTCTATTACAATCACTTTCTTTCTTGTATTTTTCATAATATTTTTATTTGATGATTAAGAGCTACTTATTTTATTTTAATATTATGTAGCACCGTAAGTACATAATGTACTTAAAAATTAAAAGTTCAAATAGAGATAGACTAACAGAAAAAATCACTTACAATTAACTTATTAGGTGAAATGTAACTAATATTATCATAAAATTTTAACATAAAATTTCACCTAACCTAACAAAAGAAAGTAAACAATATTTTTAACGTCTTAAAGTTAAGTGAACAGCGAAGAAGCATACGAACCCAGAGTACCTTTAAAAATTGTACATATTAATTAGCGGCACCGTGTTAAATAGAAGATCTTGTACTTTTGAACACACGTATATTGCAGGGAACAAAATGCATATGCAAGGAAAACCACTATGACAATATACAACATGTAACAGACAGAAATAACTCACACCATGAATACTAGTGTTATAAAAAATCAAAATTGGCAAAATTTTTCTTCTTTTCCCATAAAAAATGGTTGAGTCAGTAAAGCAAAAAGTATATAAAATTCAAATAGTACATTATATACAGGGCGATAAAACAAAAGAATGCCTCAGATCGCAAGTAAGTGCGATTTGAGCCCTTCTTTTTTATCGCCCGGGGTAAGATCATAGTTTTATGTCACCCCCTGACCAGGAAGTGGGATTCCGCCCGCTACGCGTAAGGAAAAGTCCACTTGATAGTCAGGTGTGACATAAAAATAATTTTATAATTTGAAATTTTTAATAGGTACCACAATATTTGTATGACTCAGTTAGCATAGTATTCAGAGTGCGAGTTATTTCTGTAACATGTTGTATATCACAAAAACATTTAAAAAAATCGTTACATTTTCAATTATTTGAGGAACCCGACTTTTTGTGGAGGTCAATATTAATTGTTTGCATTCCGCATCCAATACTCATCGCATATTTGAACGCACCGCTGCACTGCTGTAATATAATGCTGACTTTATAACTAAGAGAAAATTACCGCCATGAAAATCACCTGGCATGTAAGTAAAGTTTTATATACCTACATTTAACATATTTATTTTAATAGTAACTCCACAGCTAGGTAATTATTCAGGCATCTAAAATGATAATTTCCTGTTTTATGAGAATACGTCCATTCATCCGTACACAAATCTGTAGAAATCATAATTACATAGTTGCCTTGTTTTATTCCAAAAGTGTTAACGCCGTAAAAGTAAAATGTGGTAATACCCAGAGCAAAGAACGCATAAAATAGAAAAATATGGAGAGGACTGGGTATTGTTCAGTAAATATCCGTTTAACACACGCCTGCCAAGGCTGTCGGCCTTGTTACCATGTGGCGGTGATTTAACTGTCGCTGGGTTTTCACTTTGAAACTAATTATAAGGTGTTTTTGTAACATAAAATAAAAGCAGTCGTTTGCTAAATCTCGATTTAGATAATCGATAAGGAAGGAGCTCGCGCTCGGCCTGCGATTAAGCAGTAACGAAGCAATGTTCACTAAGGCCGGTTATTGGATGGGTGCCCAACAATGTGTTATTTGGAGTTCCACTGTGCTTCGGTAGGCACGTTAAGCCGTTGGTCCTGGCTGCAGTCGTTAATACCTACCAATTCGCACTCGGCCAGCGTGATGGGTTACCACCCATTCTCCCTATATTATTGCATCCACAGGGAAGATCTGTGCCCCAGTCGTGTCGATATTAAAGGGGTGATGATCATGATGATGATTTGCATAAACCAAATCCATGTCAATATTGTTCTCTTAAGTCTACCTTACTCCTAGAATACGTTTCAATTAGTAAATTTGCTGTCTGTAATCTGGATATTTTATAACATTTACCAAATAAAAATTTGCTTTTAAGTTGTAAATGTCAATCTCCTGCAATCCTAAACCAATATCGATGTCGTGTGAAATATCACGCTTTCATTTAGATTAATTCTTATCTCCAAGTGACAATAGGCAGGAAAAGTGTAAATATTTACGCAAAAATATCTATGCAAATGTTGGACTTGTCATCGCTATATTTTACGGCGTTTTTAATGACAGAAGAGCCTTCATTAGCCTCTGGTAGAGAATAGTATTTAGCCACAGATTATACAGGAAGTCAACTAAGAATTAGACGTCGATGAAGGACATGGTGAATTGACTAATGATTTTTGTAATCATTTTCTACTTCACATGACAAGTTTTAGCGAGGGCGTTATGAAGGCAAGGTATTAACAGAATATGACCCTGTACTACCTACAGTGCTAATATTACACCCACTCTTAAACAATTTTTGAATGATAATTTACCATCCTCCTCTCGTTTATATTGTTATTAATAATTCAAGAAAATTTCAACTATTTGTGTCTCATAAACTGAATATTGTAGACTACTACACTATAAGCTTATATTTCCTAGCAGGCAGGCGGTAACCACTAACCAAATACGTCTTAGATGAGAATGATTTGAATCTTGTAGTATATTATATTAGAGCATATATTTGTGTAATTTCACACCTTTTCTTTTCTACCCCTCTGGATACACGACAGGCTAGGATAACATATGTATAAAGTTTTAAAAGTATTAATAAAAAATGGCACTAAGCGTGACAACGGTGCTAAATTTGGCATTTCGGGCTGTCCTGTATATAATACGTATATAAACGACTCTAAAAGAATGTGAATCATACTTGACGTCAGATCACCTAACCAACAGAATTAAATGAAAACTTTTGAATTAGGTGCGATATTATTGGCCGAAAGGGCTGACGTCAGCGATTTATATAACAACCAAGACATTGAGAGCAGTTCAAAATCAATACTGTTAATAAGAACTGAAGTTCTTCGGTTGTAACTTGTTTTATTTATACGGCCGACTCAATTCGTTAAGATCGTTCGTACATGATAATAAATTGAAACTTTATGACTCTTGTACCACGTTTCGAAGTCTCCACATAGCCGGGCCGTAAATACCAATGAATGCATTGCATCACATATCGCAAGCACAGACCGCCGGATGCAACTAAGGAAAAACGGCCACCTATCCCAATATGGTGGTGTGCAAGTTACATAAGCTTCGGCGTACAAAGTGAAACTAACTAGGACCTCAGTGTCGCAACGAATTGCTAATCCCTAACTTTGCATTTTATCGGCATCCTTATTTTATTTCTCAATGTCCTTGGTGTGAATTTATAACTTACGAGATAATTAAATGAATAGAGGCATTTACTAATATATTGGCAACTATTGCTACTAACTAACTAACAAAACCACGTAATGGTTCAATATTAAACTCTACTATTTCGTAATAAGAGCAATGTGAAATGTAGTCATTGACAGTTAAAAGTGATATAAGTAACATTATATGAAATTTTGAAAACTTGCTAAGGTAAAATACAATAGGTTCTAATATTATAGGGGTTCCTTTTACATTAATTAGACTTAACATGAACTAGCGAATTGTAAAGCCCCTGACTATCCCTCAAAGAGTGTATCTTCAAAGAAAATAAGTCACAAAATCTTAAATTTATATCCTAGTAGTATACTAGTGTATTTTCTTAATATAAGATAGATGCAGATAATCATCATCATCATCTGCCTTTTGGAGGAATTGTGGGAGCATAGGCCGGCCCTAGGATGGAAGAATAAAGGCAGAATAGACCATAATGCTGCCGTGTGGTGACGGCAGAGTAGAATACAATTGTCACCACACCAAATCTCTCCCGTGGGTGTCGTACAAGGGGACTAAGGATAAATCAGTGATGAGGAATGGACAGCAGCGTTCCTCTTATACCATCTAGCAATAGTACTGCGACTTTTGTGCCCGATAAATGGCAATAGGCTAGCCACCTATTACATGAGACCTGACATAATTGGCAAAACCTGGGTGCTAGTTCACCTCTGCCTACCCCTTCGGGGATATAGGCGTGATTTATGTATGTATGTAGACCATAATCCACTATGCAATTCTAGGGCAGTTTGATGGGTATTACCAGTTGTTGTTGCCAAGCTTAATCTCGAGTATGAATATGAGTAACTGATTTAGTTAGTATGCAACACCAGAAACACAGATTGGAGACTTAATTACATTGTGATTGAGCGTCATTTTAACTAAGAACAATTTATGTTTACGGGCTCTAAAATCTAGAGTTATTTCTATATCATGGCCCCACTTATTAAGAGTCATAGGATTTTATCATAAAATATTCATTTACTTAACAAGTTTCTATCGTTAACTCAGCGAATAACATTGATTTCCATATTCATTCATGGCCACATTAAGAATCAAAACTATATTGAGTTTTTACCTACTAACGTGAAATCGCATTGGTATGCTGTATTTATTTCGTCTCAACACTATTCAAAAACTTTCTAGACACAATTTTAAAAGATGCTTACCATTCATGATCATTCATTCTCAAGACTAATAATCATTAAAGCAACTAATTTTATCTTTGCACCTTATAACCCTTTGAATAAATTCACTAGAGTCCTATAGAAATTTGAGTATTTTCACTGAATAGTATCAGTGTGTCACTTGTTTTTGTTAAATCAAATAATCAGTATTAGAAGTTACTTTAAAAGAAATTCATAATATTAAGTACCCGTACTATTCATTATCTAATTGGAATATTCCAATAAGATCTGTCATCACAACAACAGTTTAACGCAATAGACGTCTGTTTTCTCTTAATCAATGTCGAAATCCGCAATGAATCTTATTGGAATTAGATCAGGTAGAGAATGTATCGAGAGAATGCGAGCGCGGTCGCGGGGTCATGTCGTGAGACATATTGCGACATGGTTCCATACAGTGAGAGAGTACGAGGCTCCAACCTTGAGATCATCGGTGAGTGCGGGCTCGGTGGTGTACGGGGCTCATTCCTCCCGGTAAAAGCAGTCCGCCTCCCTCGCTAGCAGGCGAACAGCCGTTAGGACCAACTCCGTGGTACACACACCGGGGCCAGTGGGACTTTATAGCGATACACTTCAAATTGTATAGCCAAAACACACTATCACAACACTGCAACGATACTCCAGGGATCGGAGCGAACCGTTCGCTTAACGGGCACTCGGACGACAACTGAGTAGCGACTAACCCTCGGACGCACGACCGAGACTCCGGTCGGACAATGACTGAGCGGCGGGCGCAGGCTGCAGCGCGAGCGCAAGCCCCCTCCCCCCGCCTGCGCCGCCCCCCGCGCCCTCCACCACCGCCACAGCCTCGCCCTCCAGCGTTTTCCACTGGTCGAGCTTTTGCCAACTCTGATCCACGGCTACGAACCAAAACTGCAAGCCGATGAAATAACTCCAAACCCGTTTTCAAACTCAGCCACTCAAAAACGACAGATTCGTTCCAAACAGTCATAATTTGAATTTTATCGATATTCCAGAAAAGCTTAGAACCAAAAACGACCAAGTCACATTCCGCGGGTGATTTATGAAGCTTAAAGTTTTATGAAGATGATCCTGGTGCTTTATTTCGAATAGAGATATGTAAAATATGTGTAAGGCTTCTGGGGACTATTATCGTCGCTCGGCCGCGTCTTGCTTCAATAAGCCCCTCGCTTTTTTTCTCACCACCAATTACAACTATTTTTATAGGTCCATTGAAACACAATCGCGGTAATGGCTCTACAATTCGATTGTGTGTGGCGAGTGCGCCTCGCAAGATATTCAATTCAAAGCCTCGATAAAGATAAAATTGAATACAAAATAACACAGACTGGTGTGCAATGTGGCCGCCTATATTAAACGTTTCCAATGAGACGGTGCGTGTCCCGAGAATAATCTTTGTAGAGCAAATACTCTTATTTTCTACACAAAAGACACTGAGTTGTGGTCATTGGCGCTACAAAGTGGGAAATTATTCACTAATCCTTGTTCCTTTTGGCGGTTATCGTGCACCCGAGACGATTTCACAAATTGCCTGCAATCGATGGATTAATTTATTCGCGTGCTACCCTCACCCATTTGCAGTAATTACTATTTATGGCTAAACCACAACGTTTTCGCTAGCAGATATCTCAATAAGAACACGACAAAACACAGTAAGAGCCGCCTGCAATTTGAGCTGATGAGTGCGTATTATTATAGTCACTTAGCGTATCACAAAAACATTATAATGCTTTTAAACGGCATGATGGCAGTCAAAAAATGCTTCACTCGTACATTACGTACACGTTCCCTGCGCTTAGCGAGCAGCGCTGTGCCCTTTTTAAATGTCCTATATTTTAGACATCAACGCGCGCGTTCCTGCGTAAAGAACGACACTGGATTTTAATTTAACATTTATGATTCCTTTCTGTATATACATAATTAGTGGTCGCCAGCTCCATCTATTCTTTTTGTTTTGGATAGTTAATATCCAACACAAAAAAAATTTTTTAGTCAGTAGTAAAATATAATCAATCAGTAATAAAATTAGAGTCAGTAGTTTCTGAGATTAACGCGTTTAACGAACCAACCAAACAAACAAACTCTTCAGCTTTATAATATTAGTATAGTAATCTATAACTACTCAGGCATATTTCTAAGGGGAAGCTGTGAACCCACATTTCGATAATTATTTTAAGTCTCATGTTATGAAAATATGATGTGTATATGAGACGAGCCTATTGAGTTAATCGCCAGTATAGATACTGCTCGGTGTTATGGAGTGTTAAAATAATTGTATTCTGCTCTGCCGTCACGTGGCCGTCACCAAACGGCGCTTTTCTTTTGCAATTATTTGTAAAACTATTTATTACGAATAAAGCTTTCGCATACCTCATCACTATAATTATATTGTCCATGGATCGTTTTCAGCAGATTTATAAGCGCATGTTTATTCAAAATGAGCTATATTGGTCATTTTATTTACGCATGGATGCTAGTGCAAAAACAGTTTTTACACGTCAATGCAGAAAGGTAAACTAGTTTTATTACTAGCGTATATTAACTCCATATTGGGAGGAATTCTGTGATTATTAGCACGTTAAGTGGAAATCGTCGGACAATTACGCAAGTGCTCAAGTGAGGCTTATTATTCACCAAGATTTGCTCGTAGACAAGCTTTTTAAAGTGAGTCAATATAATTAATATGCTGTTTTTAAATTCACGCGAGCATTAAACATTTGAAATGAAACTGCTTTGGCAGGTTTAATTGAAGGGGAGTGCTCGTATACGGGAATAATTACGTTATTCCACGTAAAGCAACCGTTTTATTGGTCCCTGTGTAAATAGCACCTAAGCTAAGCTAGCTAATTCTACTGACTTACACGCAAACCATGAATGTTTTGGCTTAATATATTCATTTGTAATGCTGCGCTGATCACATAATAATATGAGATATAAAGTCAACAACAAACCACTACGACTTTTATAGGTCGTAGTTCTTATTAGTTTGTTATTCTGACGACTGGTATGGCCAATGGTCAGAAAACTGGCAATTAGCAAAAGGTCCCGGATCCAAATCGTAGGGGCAAATTTTTGTGCGGTGAACACAGACATTTCGTCATCATCACATCATTTATTCTCGGAATATGGTTGTTTATGTGTATATTATAATTATTATGTTACTTATTGCAATTTGTCCATCGTCTAAGTATACCTAACACAATTGCTTATGCTACTTACATTGGGATCTATTTCTTATAATCACACTTATCATCTTATAAGTGTGATTAAAAGAAATGTGTATATTTATTTATATTTGAACATAAGTTTTTCTTTGTAATCGTCTTATGGCACTTATTAAAACTGACACTTTTCACAGTCAAATTTTGTTTTATTTTTTATTGATAAGATAAAATAACGAGTAGGACCAGGAAAAAACCCTCCCCATGGGACTATTGTGGGATTATCATTTCTACCGACTGTAGCTGATACCGTCGGCTTGATATGCGCCTTTAGGTAAGATTATGTATTTTAGGTCGGCCTTTGAGAACGTTATATACGCAATCACAGCGCCTCAAGCTAACCAATTAGCCTCTATTATTTAAAGGGCATTGTTAATACTTTTTTTATGCTAGACAGGGAAGCTCTTGCCCTTCATCTCACCTGATGGTAAGTGACGATAAGGGCCAAAGATAAAAAACCAGCTTCACCTAGAACCCTCAACCACAAAGGGTTGGCTATCTTATCACAGTTGTCGGAACACAATAATGCTTTAAACATTATTATTATGACGACAGATTTTGATAATATGTTGGTAGCTAGCCTACCACCAACCAAGCCAAGTACAAATTTGTACCCGATTCGTCGCGCGAATCGGGTACATCGATTCGGTCGCGAGTTCGATTCCCAGGGGGTTGAACCCGCGACCTACCTCTGGATCTTAATTCCGATAGACGAACTAATATATCACGGAGGAGATCTAGATTGTAAATAACACGTGTTGAAGCAAGAACCTGCAAGTTTCCTATTGGAGGTGAATGCAATGTTTGAGCTTACCATGAAACCTAAGGGGTGACTCAATTCGCTTAATTCTACTCTATGGTGATTCCGTCATAGGTTAATAAACAAACGTTGTTTGTATAAATACGGTATTATTAAATAGCAATAAAAATATGTATTACATCTTTTTATTTCTATTTAATAATACGATGTATAATAAAAATATGTATTACACCTTTTTATTGCTAATCGACTTTTGTCTGTTTTATCGAATTTTATCGGTAATATTATTGATTTCTTGTTCAACATTGCGTTATATCCTATTTAGCAAAACGTTTCTTAGATTTCTGTTCTCATATTATCTGAAATAAATCAGTAGGTAGGTACGGTAAGGACAGAGGTGTTATTTAGCAAGAAAACCTAGTTTAGATTCACTATGGACATTTGATGTAAATATATATTTTATAATTTACGATGTCGATCGAAAAAGCGAATCGGCAATACAACATACACAAATCACTCCTTTCTCCCCTAAGGAGTATAGGCACATGTGCATAACACCCGTGTTTTGCCAGCTTATTCCAGGTGATAGGGAGCGAACCTATGTTCAGTTCACCGAACTTTAATCGCATTGGCAATGCGGTAGGCAACACAGGTAGCTAGATAAACATTATTTTTTGTAATGAGGATGATTATATAATTACCGTAATTGTTTACGCTTTTATAAACATAGCTATTGTATCTAATGAATTAAACTAAATGTTTCTCAAATTACCGGTATTATATAATAAATAATCACGTGTGATTGGCGGCGCCTGCCAAATGCACAAACGTGACGCCATTAGCTCGGCGGAGGCGGCATCAAGGGCGCCTTCCGCACGCCTGCACTGCTGGACTCGAACCGCCATTTCCCCCAGGATTGCCGCAATCCAGATAATTGCTTCAAAATGTAATAGCTTACCGCTCAGGCCAGAAATACTTCGCTAATAACCAGCCCAGCCGTAAACGCTGCTATCTAAGACGAATTACATCATAAACAACTCCAACCTACGTCTGAGAGCGGAGGGAGGATTTTATGGCGAATCGTGAAGCTGCCTGTTCACATTCGGCTCCGGAAGGTTGAATACGAACTGTTCTTATTTCTAATTCCCAACGGTTTGAATGTTGTAGTCATTTTCCACGGCGTGGCACCGGTGTGCGGTGTAGCGGTGACCGGATAACGGTCGCCGAGGTACTCAGCTACTCACACTCGGAGCTCGGAGGGCAGCCACTCCCGAGTCGCGGGACCAACGACGTTCGCACGCGAATCGTCATTATCATAACCCGTGCCAGTGTCATGGTCGGGCTGCCATCGCAATCGCGTACCGCCATCACACGACAAGGTTGCACTTGCATACGTGGTCATACGTAATGTTATGGCATCGCAGCTGCGCCGGTATCATTACCGCCCCGGAAACTTAACACCGTCAACTTAATAGAAATTGAACAACAGTGTCTCCTCAGCGATTGCTCTATAAAAAGTTACATTTACTTACATTTATATATTTAGAGCAACCCACTAGATAAATCCTTTTACCTAAACATTTGCTTATGTATGTAACTCGTGTACGATTATGCCCATTACGCCATCGTTGAAGGAATGGTATGTAAAAACTTAACATCATCAACCATTTCGAGAACAATGTTAGAACAGCAGCTTGAAATGTACATAATCAAAAGTCACGAACACTCATTAAGAGGAAAATGAAAAACGTGTGGACATAGTTGCTATATGACACCATCCTCCGGTTAGAACTGATTTAAATCAACATATACAGATGATATCACTGGCCGGCTGCCTTCGGACAATCCTTGATATTGAGTACCTACTCGAGAATTGTTTTTGAATATGAAACAACTTTTACCGGCGTCTGTTGTGTTTCCTTTTAAGTCGAGCTGTTTCTGAAGATTTGGCACAGTGGTTGTGGGTGTGATTTCGCCAGGCCACTGCGACTTTCTCCGTGTGTTGCAACAGCGGACGTCACTAGAGACAGGCTGGGCATGCACTGCCGCCGATCTTCACGTGACATTTAAAATATCGCAGTCTAAATATCAAGGCAGGCCGGTCTGATCACACTGTCCAATTCTGCCAAATAATAACCGTAATCTGTTCAACATACACCAGAATAGGTAGACTAATATATTTTTCACCATTTATAAACGTGAATCATGTTTGTGGAGGAGTTATAATAGGAAACTAGCCATAAAAATTACGTTTAAATTAGCACGCTGCTAGAGGGAATTTTTAATACTTTAATTATTGAGTCATCGCTTTTCTGGTAAAGCTTTTTGGAATAGAATTCATGCGTAGAAAAGATCAAGAAAAAGTTCAGAAAAGTCAGTCAACCTATCATCTAGCTAGCCTAAAACAAGTAGCATAACTTGTGTTACGGTGCACTGTAAAAATAAAAATTATACTACATAACTCAGGATCTCTTGGGCAATAGCCAGCGATGGTCAGCCAAGAGATCAAACCGGCCATCCAATATGAAAAATACTATTTAAATATAAGACCAATTAGGATATTTATTATTGAGAAATATCTTTACACGAGTGTATAGAACAGTAAACATTAATAAACCAATGTTTTTATTGTTTATTGCGACCAACTACCTGCTACTCTGCGCCGTTTGGCATTTATAATTGAGCTCATAACCCGGATATAAGAACCTCACAGGACTAAACTCTTCTTCGGCATGTGCCACTTAAATGTGAAATTTTATGTTTTCATATAATGAACCTGGTGCTCGCAGAGAAATAAATCTTATGCTATTGAAATTTCTATTTGATTTCTATACATTAAGATGGATACATACATACATACAGGTCGTGACTGATGTCAAGCAGGAAAACTCAGTTATTATTTTCGCACAGATGTCCTCTAACCCATACAAGAGATTTGTTTGCAATAGAAATAAGCATCGATATTTCTGAAAACCTAAATTGATTTATTATTGACTCGAAGATCTTGAATGTATGTAGGTATTCCGGCTTATAATTTTTATGCCTATTGGCATTGACTATTGGTATAATAATGATGCAATTCAAATAATTGATAAATTGAATTGTAAATTGATTGGTACTAATTTGCCTATTATTATAATTGCATCATTTTTATTAGCTGACATTCAAATATAATGATGCTTGAATATTGTCGAAGATTATTTCCAAGTTATATTTTACAAGATGGCTTCGCAAATTTTCGTGATACAATCACGATTATAGACGACGATAGCCAGCGATCTATTGGCCAAGAATCTTTGACCGAACCGGGCGTTTCGTATAAATGAACTCTAATCAGCATTCTCTCCCCTTTCCAGATCAGTTGCAAAATGTAATCAAATAAAAAGAGACACGAAGCTCACACGCAACGATATTTAAAGCAGTACCTATTTATTGATCAATGAAACACAATTTATATCACTATACCCCATTCACTTGGTCTTGAGACACAATGTTAACATTCTTGATGTGTCTTTTAATACAAAAATAAAAATTGTAACACCCCACTATTTCAAAGCAGCTAACAGGTTTATTTGTGTAGGTATTATTGATTATGTATTTGTGGATACACGTTTCTTGTTTTAAGAGCATTTCGTAGATCGTAGATAAGTTTAGTTTGTCTCAAGCCTAAGTAAATGGAGTATAAATATCGCAATCTTTTATTCCGAAAATTTTAGTTATCTTTATGTGACCCGGATTTATTGCTGCCTAGAGAATTAATCAAAAATCACATTTATTCAAAATAAAAAACGTTACCTTCCACTAGACTCATTGAACGACCTTGCGCATGTATAGAAATGGTGACAATACTGGGCGGCCATTACTTGCGTCACACGATATTAGGACCAAGATCTATTAGATTCTGATGCACAGACCATACGTTCACCGGATGGGTGAAGATCCTGAAGTAAATACGTCGCAATCGATTGAGATGTAGCACAGACAAAGGGTGTTGCACAAACGTTGCGCAATGAGAGATGTGGGCTGGGTCCTCGATTGGCGCGTGGGCGCAGCGAGCGGCAGCGACGGCACCCGCAGCTAACACCAACGTGGGAGGAACGTGAAACTTACCATTGTCAACTCCTTTGTAAGTCGTCTACTAAGTCTCCTACTAAGTCGACTGTGATGCAAACTCGCCACATCCATTTTTCTTTGATGTTCTATAATTTGTTTTTTTTTAACTGCAAAGAACTCTGACGGATTTAAGGCTTAGCGCTTACCTCGGACATTAGGCCAACATAAGGAAAATCTGATGACGCGTCCAATAACTTTCTTACTTCGCAGATATACCTACTTAATGCTGGTGCAGCGAAAAGTAAATAATGAAAAATCATTGGAAATTCAGATAAATGTTTAAATGTGTATAGTTAATTGGCTGGCTATAGATAAGAGAACTCAATTGTAATGACTAATTTACATAAAATTTCATTTATATTTTTTATTAGGTCATCATCATTGTCCTGGCTAAGCTCCCAATATTTTTGGGGATGGCGCAATATATCTTTCTCTTCCATTATCCCCATTTCTCGTCATAGCACTTTTGCAACGTTATATCCCCATTCTCACAATTTATCTTTTGTCGATCTACCTCTCGCAAGGTATCCATCCATTCATACCCATTACCTTCCACGGAACACATTCATGCTTCATTCTCATAACACGACAGTCGATTTCCTCTTTATTTTCACAGGCACCACTTTCGAATTGCTGTTACCTATATACAATTTCATTATCATTTTACGTTTCAATTACTTACTATGTTACTTATGTTAGTGGTTATTTCTTATATCTAATATGAATTATAATTGAATTGTAGTTGAATTACAATTATGAAAAGCCTTAAATTTTAATGATCTTTTCAATTTTAAAAGTCTTTATCTAAATCGCCATTACAGTATTTTTGGTTCAAGAATCACACCATCTCTCATATTTGAAGCATACATTAAACTTCCAGCTCACACGAGAGCAGTCGTGCCGTTTCAATTTACATAGTCTAAACTAACAATGGCCACTAATGCGGTCGCGAATCGTGAGTCGCCGCGACTAAAGATCCCGCACATTACACGATCTGTCGCGCCTCGGTGTAGAGTTTTCTTGCTTTACGGTAAATATAAATTGTTTGAAATCCAAATGACATTTTTTAACGTTCGTTGTGATGTTAAAAAAGTCACAGAAGCGTCATTGTTTATATTTTAATTCACTATTGTCTCCATTTTTATCTACAATGTTCAACATTTCTAATAAATACACACAACCTCTAATCAGCTGCAGCGATGAATAATGGGCAACAGCGTTCCTCTTATACCAGTTAGCAATATACTGCGATTTATGTGCCCGTTATATGGCTATGGGCACCTATTACATGGGACATAACATAAGTTTTATGTATGTAGACTTAAATCATGCCTAATTGTCTCTAAAGGGGTAGACATAGGAGTATTAACACCCAGATTTTGCAAGCATATTTACGTTAGTTGGTAATATACTAGGAGTACTGCTTCCCATTCCTCATTATATTTTAAAACTATAAATCACCTCGTAGGAAACTAAGGAAGGGATAAGGATAGTGACTATTGTATTCTTTTCTGTCATCGACACCTAGCACAAATTTATGAATTAATAACGTTAAGTAAGTTAAGTAAATAGTAAGAATTATATTGTGTCCTATAATTAGTAACAGAGGGGCACTTTCCATATATCTTAGGCACTGAATACTTAACGTAATGCAAGTTTTGCTTCTTATAGCTACTGCCCATTTCTGGAAGTATTGTAAGTCGCCTTCTACAGCACCCACAGGAAAGGTAGGTGACAATTTTATTCTGCTCTACCATCAATACAAGGCATTTTATTGTTGTTTTATTATTGTGTAGTGAAAACGATTGACAACGTATGTAACCTCAAAAATAATTCAATAAATATATAAGTGCTAAGCCCTAACATCTGTCTTCTGTGTACGGCGAGAGAGCGGTTATAATGCATAGTATAAAATATTTCTTATTTACTGTCAGCGTCCTAATGCCCTCTTCTATAAGTCTATCCAAAAGGCAAGCCGGGAGTGGTCATAATCATAGTGTGCTATTAACATTGATAAGCAGAATATGCGAGTGTTGCGAACCATGGGTGCAGTAAAATTGAGCGATCAAATGACAGTGACATGAATAGAAAAAAGTGTGGCTTTAAAAACGAATCGATAAGAATAGAGTGTCAAGATGGAGATGCTAGCATGGCTAGTCACGTGGAAAGGATGAGATATAAGATATACCCACCAAGTCGCACTAGGCCAGCGTGGTGGGTTATAACCCATTATCCCTATATTCTTCCATCCCTAGGGAAGACCTGGCATGAAAAGTCTAGTGATGATGAACATATTACATAAACCTAAAACAAGCATAACTCGGGTTCAAAATGTAGAACATATGTGTTCATCACAAACATTTGCCCCTACCAGTATTCGAAACTGGATTCTATTGGCCAGTGATCTAACCAGGGCCCGTAGCCAAGTGGCAATCGTTTCATAACGATAACGTGTCGAAGTTCGTCATGATCGGCCATATTACTTTGGTATCTACAGCGTCTTAGCTTGCGCTACCAACATAACTAGAAACTTACGAAGACGATTTTGGTCACGTGATTTCACGACGACTAACGTCAAATCCCATAAATTTTGCTTTATCGAACTTCGTTATCTTTGTCGATATGTTACTTTGTCTAGGCCCCCAGTGATCTAACCATTTCTATCGAACCGGCTGTCTCATATAAGTGACCTGTCACTACTCACAATATAAGTCTCCTTTCCCAATCAGTTGCAAAATGTAATCAATTAAAAAGCGACACGAATCTACCCACACGAGACTAGATGTGAAAAGACATTCTAAACGGGATACTGATGAATCACAGACAATTTTTGTTCCGTGTTTTTCTATCACAGTTCTATATTTTATATTTATATTGTAGACTGGTATATAAGGTTTTAGTTCAGTGCGAGGTGGCGAGGGCGAGCATATTACCACGTTGATAGCACTATATTGCTAGGTGGTAAAAAAGGGACTGCCCATAAAGAGGTTGGAGGTGGTGACAATTGTATTCTGCTCTATGTGACGCACCACGTGGTTTATTATTAGGTTATGAAATAAATGTAGACATAAATTTGTAACACAACCAACCCACGAACGATCACAAATATCTATACTGAGCCATGAATACAGAAATGGATACCTGTTAGAATTATGTATGAACTAAATCTTATGCTATTGAAATTTCTATTTGATTTCTATACATTAAGACAAAAAGGTCAATTTTGACAATACTTAAATGTTAAGCAGGACTCAAACTTTGAGTAGCATTTCTGTATTCGAGGGTGAGAGTACTGTAGAGAGTATTATCATCTTAAAATGTCCTCAGTGCTGTGGCACAGGCCTTCCCACATTCCAAACTAATCCGCTATGTAGAGTCGGTATGAATTAATTGGTGCTGACGATTGTAGGTTTCAGTCTTTCGAGCCGGCGTGGGTGCGACAAAATAACAGAATGTGCCAGCCTGACTCACCCCAGGGGTGTTGTAAAAGTCGACTTAGGGAGATTGCCCGGTGTAGACCAATAGGCATCATGGGTACCTGAATGCTGGACGGCAAAACACCAACAACAGCATATCCAAAGAGGGTGGGTGGTAGGTAGGCGGCCGGCTGTAAACCGAAACCTCATAAGCTGAAACCTTGAGCAGTATGGATTAAAATATTTTCATCACAATCACTCTCCGTTCATCGGTCTCTCGATATGGTCCTTTCCGTCTTTATATACATTCATTCATCACAAGTACCTATCTACCTTTTCGGTGTAAAAAACTGGGAAACTGGTTCCCCAGAAAAACTGGGAACAGGGCAGGAAGAAGAAGATTGTAGGTTTGAATAACATATTACAAGAACATCCGCTGGCCGTGTGGTGACGGCAGAGTAGAATACAATTGTCACCACCCCAAATCTTTCCCGTGGGTGTCGTACAAGGGGACTAAGGATAAATCAGTGATGAGGAATGGGCAGCAGCGTTCCTCTTATACCACCTAGCAATGTACTGCGACACTTTTGTGCCCGATATATGGCACTAGGCTCGCCACCTATTACATGGGACCTAACATAATTGGCGAAACGTGGGTGCTAGTTCTGCTCTGCCTACACCTTCGGGGATATAGGCGTGATTTATGTATGTATGTAAGAACATCCGCTGGGGCCAAGAGGTCCCGGGTTCGAATCCTGGTAGGGGCAAACTTTGTGATGACCACGAATGTTTGTTCCCGAGTCATGTTATGTATATGGTTATATAGTATATTTTCAACATTTATATACATAATTATATTAAAAATATGTCCGTCATCTAGTATCCATAACACAAGTGCTTAGGCGAGTGTAAAAATATTTATTATTATATTATATTATCCGCTGCCCAAGCTTTTTTAGCATATGTAACCGTAGGCCTTGGAATTCTAGTAAATCGTCAGCTAGACAGCCTCAGAGTACACAATTGGTGATAACTCGATAAGTGATGTTAAAAAAAACAAAGTACTGAAATAAAGGTGTGAATACAATGTATTGAATTATTTCGGTCATGGTGACTTGTTTGACTTAGAGACTCGTGAATGCTGTAACCATTATATTCATAAACAGCATTTTCTGTGGGATTTACATTGTATGTATTATGATGGATGTGCTAAACAGGTCGAATGCAGTAAAACTCATAGTTCTTTACATTTGGTCACTAGCTATGCAGTAATATTGCCTGAATGCTTACAAACAAACCATGTACTTGTTTAAGTCAACTTTACGAGGGGACATAGCGGTATTGTTTAGACGAATTTGTAGTCGCCGCGCCACACTGCGCACCGTGTTGAACTAACTCCAATTTGGAGAAGATCGCGGCCAAGTAACATTATTTTATGCCGAGGTACATTGCTGCGTTACCATTTCAAGCCATTCCAAAATGTCCTTTATTGACAAAAAAAACCATAAGATAAATAAAAATATGTAAAAAGAAGTGCTTGCAAAGGAAAACTAGCGCTTTCAGAAAAGTACAATTATTACGTGTTTGTGACTCCTCTTACATCTTCCCTATGGATGGAAGATTTTAGGAAGAATGGACCATAAACCACCCTTGCCCAGTGCAGATGCAACTGGGACTAACGACTTAACGTGCCTTCCGAAGCACAGAGGAACTCGAGATAATAGGTATTTGGTTACCCATCCAATGATCAGCCTCCGCGAACATTGCTTAGTTCACGCAATCACAGGTCACACGTCACGCAATCACAATCACAGCCACGCACTATCGAGCTCCAATACATATAAAAGCCAATCCTCTTACAATAAATATAAATACAATACGCTATAGGTATATCTTCGTAAACAAAAGTTTGAGAGAAGAATTTTCTCACATTGAGACGATGTCAGCGACACAAGCATGAGCCTGTAATATGCATATCAAATCGGTAAGCAAGGTAAATGAACCGCAATCATAAGATGTTGAACTGCAAAAAAATAAAATTATATCATCAGGCATCTAACGCCACGTATCGTACGCCGCTAAGTGGCATGGAAGGGCGTCACATGCCAATGACATCATGACCGACCGCTTACTGTTACCTAGTCTGTATACGTGATCAGCATAAAAACTGGCCTTTGTCATTCATTTCATATCCAGACGCATGCCTAAAGAAAAGCATCGTGAAAGCGGCAGGTCATTAGTATGCAATTCAAAAAATTTTCCGAATCGGAAAGAGGTTTTAAGTGCTTAAGTCCAAATATTGAGAAATAAATAATCATGAATTGTTTCCTAGCAATTTGTATTGGGGTTACGCCTTTATACATAATCATTAATATGTTAAGTCAAACAGTAGGTTATGCCAGTTTTAAGTCATCACAAATCAATCAATAGTAGAGTATAGAAACTTAACATTAATGTGAATATTATTAAACTATTTAAGAAATGCTTCTAAAATTAAAGAAACGATTGTTCAATTATATATTATATATACATATTTCGATAAAAGTATGCTGAGTCGAGGCTTCCGAGTAAAATTCAATTGTCACCACTCCTCCTACGGGTGTCGTACAATGCCGGAACGTACAACTTAGGGACTGTTTTATTTCAAAAAGTACAACTTAGGGTTGAAAATATCATGAGTACTCAGAGATTACTAATAAGTCAATCATTGCAAATCTTTAATCGGGATAGTTTTATAATGTACAGGCTGGCATAATACTAACTGACGTCGATATTTAATAAAGATTTAATATTCAATTGTTTGTCCAAAAACTCTACAGTATGTTGGAGTACCTACCATCTACAGTTTAAAGAGTCCGACTGATGAAATAGAATTTGTACTTTACAAAGAAAGATTTGTTCAATGACAAAGGTATCAAACAATTCGAAGTTGAGTTACACTTCAATCCGTGGACAGAACTTGCTATGTGACAAGGCTTACGCATACTTTGTCAATTTCTGGCAGGCTTTTACAAAGGATCACACGAAGATGTTAACGCTTTTATGATGCAGTATAGCAATAGGATGTTTCCATAAAATTTTCACGTTGCAGGGTGTTTGCAGCGAACGCAGTGGTGCGCAGGCGCAGCAGTGGCGGTGACACAGCGCTAAAAATAGGCAGCGGCGGGCGCTCGGCCGGACCAGTCCCACCCCGTCCCTCCCGGGCCGCCATCTTGTGGGCCGTGGAGCGTGGCTGAGAACTGTGATCGCATGCCGGACACCAAGGACGTCCCGACAATCAATTCCAGCGAGAAACCACCCGCGACTCGAAATGCGGGAACCAATTTCGCTCTGTAACAAATGCATTGGTTTCATTACGTTTAGGTACTTTGAACGAGGATGGCGCTAGCCTTGGTGGAACTTCTCTCTACGCCCTAAATATCTACCTTAAGATTTTATAGATTCTTGTTGTTTAACGAATATATTATGAAGAACATAGAATAAATTATAACTTTATATCCTACTTTAGTACTCTCAAAAGTTGAGGGCTGTAATAAAATCTAACAGTAATAGTGAATCGTTACAGATCGTAGGAATACGTTCATTATTAATTATGTTACAAAACAATATCAAATAAAGTAAAAGGGTTTTACGAAGGAGCGAAAGTAAAAATAGACGAGGTTTTACTTTTGTACTAAATAAAATAAAATGGGCAACACATCTCTAATTTTTATTCTTGATTATGATGCATTCTCATTAATTTTCCGAAGACACAATTTCAAAATTAATTAGTTACTAAAGATAAAAGGATTTCAGTACCGATGTTTACCATTTTACCCATTTATTTATAGGTTCGTACTGCTGCAACTGACCCTCATTGCAAATTATTACTGCCTCATTTTAATAGAGTGTATTACTAAATAAAACTTTTACCACGTCTCTGATCCGAGAGAAACTTAAAGGCGATTACATAATAAAAATGGCGACCGGTTTTTGCTCTTCTTATTTTTTTTATATGAATCCTTTAATGCTGCCAATAACCTTGCCTTTCAACACTAGTCCTGACATGCATATAAACCATATAATAGCAGCATAGCTCCGACTGTTGAATTATTAAAATAAAACGAATAACATTGTTGTGTAACTGTAGTTATTTCGTAAGTTTTTTAGCACCAAAACCCGATTTGTATTGAACTGTCACCAGTATTAATCAGGTTTTTAATGTCTTCTTTTCTTGAAAATTCATATTACGTGTAAATACGAATTAATACATCTTCGTATCTTTATTTACAAACTTAACGTAGCCGGATCTCGTTTCTCAATCGATTTTGGCTCCAGTCACAGTTCAGCACTTCTTAGCTTTCATCCCAAAAAAATTAAGTAATACACTTTTAAGAAATATAATGATGTTCACATATAATGGTGGGTATCGCGTTGATAATAGATATTTCGTTCGATTCGGCCGCAAGGTCAAGATAAAACTGGCAGACGCGCCACTCGCGCTCATTATCGACCAACATAAAAACGTAAACAATGCTCCACACAATAGCTACGCTTAAACCTATTTAGGTGTATTGTTTCGAAGATGACTCCTAAATTATTCGATCTATAAAAAACCGTTTCGTTATAAAGTTTCATTAAGTTAATTTGTTAAATTATAGGGTACCTACTTGCCTCTTTTGCCAATTTGTTGGGAAATAATTAACTGACACCTGTAGAAGGTACCTTGTAATTTTTTTATAAAACAAAAGAAACTACTGCGATTCCCTCTTAGATGCCATGTTCATTGGCTGGTATATAGACAGAAACGAAAGAGCTTGAAGATATAAGTATGCCACTGAAGAGCACCAATGATTCTCTTCAGTATGATGTTTGATATTTCATGACACACTTGACCATAAAGTGGACATTTCCGCCGGCAGTACGGAAAATCCCACTTCCTAATCAGGGGGTGACATAAAACTATGATCTTACCTCGGGCGTTAAAAAGAAGGCCGATGTGAGACATTTTTGGTTTTTTCGCCCTTGGTATATAATGTACTATTATAGTGTTGTTCTTGATAAGCCAAACTTTTCCAATAGGTTGTAGAGAAATTTAATCTATTTACCATTACACTATCTTTCACTTCTTTAAAGCTTATTGATACCAGTTAGGTTTACTGCAATTCGCACCAGCTTTCTTTTAAAGCTTTACAATTATCAATATGCAGTAACGCTTTTTTTGTTAAATATTAGTATAAATCAGTGACAAATACAAAAGTTCTAAAAGGACGTGGCCTCCTGCAGCACAGGAAGATGATGTCATTGCTTCGACTGGTTTTGCTTATTATTCGACCGGTGTTTAACAGAGAACTGAATATATTATGTGCCAATCCGCCTTCTAATATTTATTTTTGTCTAATAAGTCGATTTTCGCTCTTTTTTTTCTTTTCTTTTAAAATGGGTATCATCTAATTCTTGTCTAATGTATCTAATAAATTAACAGAGTCTATCCACCTCAACTTTGGTTGTTTCAACTCCGTTTTGTAATCAAGCGACCATTAGCTGACATTAAAATTTAAATGATAAATTATAGTAATATTATGCAAATTCAGACCACGTACATAGATTGGAAAGTTTGCTTCGTTGTCTAAAGCATGTCGCAATTGTTTGAGTGTGGCGAATTACATTCGGTCCCAATGAAATATCCATGCTGACAAGTGTATCTAAATTAAGAAAGACGTGGGCACATAACGAATAATAGTTAATGTGATTTACAATGTCGCTTTCTACAAGCTTTGTTTTTTACATATTCGTTTTCTATTCTATTGTATTGCAATAATTTTTTCATCCCACCATCTCGGAAAAGGCGTTTTTGCTCTTCGATATCTGAGTGCAAAAGCCGTTTTTATCCTCTAGAGGTTAAAGTAAATTTGAATTTAGAACATCGTGTGCAATGAGTTTGTGAATTCAAAACATCATTATACATATTTATTTCTACCTCCATGGTGCCGAAATTGTCATGCAACCTATTTTAATTTGTTAAAAACTCAGACTCGGAACCTTCTTGGTGTACTTTTTTTGTAATTTGCTTTGCGCGCGCCATTTTCTTTTCACGTCGAGGAGTGTTTGGCGCGTTTCGTGGTGTCAGTCAGATTTATTTTCACTAATTCAAAAATTGTTACAGAGTGGATTTTATGCAGTGAAAGTGGTGTTATTTTGATGCACAAGCATCCGTGTTGATGTGTAATTATGCAGAATCATCGAAAATAAGTCTCATGATGTGTTTGATGTTGTGGTGAAGATCACTATAAAAAGTGGTTTTATCAATTTCATCAAGCACCATCATTAACTCTGTTACCATTCAATTCGCGCCAAGCACTCCCTAGATGCGTTAAAATATGTGGCACCCATATTTTAACGTAAAATTCATTTCATTCATACTTTTCACCCACTCATTATTTCATAAGACTACAGATAAAATATACACTAAAGACTTGGCTGCATGGGCTGAGAATTAAAAAAAAATCTTTTCACGTCATAAATTTGTTAAAACCTAGGAGTTCCGTGACGGTCAATCAGCTTGGCGTCAATCTTGCTTTAAACATTTTGACCGTCTACAACGCTTGCTTGATGCTTGAGACAAGCATTTAAAAGCTTTTTAGGTCTGTTTGATTTGTTTACGCTAGCAACGGAACAAAACATACAGAAAATCAACGTGCTTGACTCAAGCTGATTGACCGTCTCGGAGTAATTTTTATTAGGTACTTACAGGTGTGTCTGGATGAATGTTGCGGGTGTGGCTGAGTGGATGGGTGGCTGTTGGAGGTGTGTCTGGGTGAATGGGTGTTTTGAGGGTGTGTCTAGGTGAATAAGTGTTTTGTGGGTGTGTCTGGGTGAATGGGTTTTTGTGGGTGTGTCTGAATGGATGGGTGAGAATTGTGGGTGTTTCTGGGTGATTGAGTGTTTTTTGGGTGTGATTGGGTGTTTTGTAGGTGTTTCTGGGTGAATGGGTGTTTTTTGGGTGTTTCTGGGTTAATCGGTGTTTTGTGGGTGTTTCTCGGTGAATGGGTGTTTTGTGGGTGTTTCTGGGTGAATGGGTGTTTTGTGGGTGTTTTTGAGTGAATAGGTGTTTCTGGGTGAATGGATGTTTTGTGTGGGTTTCTGGGTGAATGGGTGTTTTTTGGGTGTTTCTGGGTAAATGGGTGTTTTATGGGTGTTTCTGGGTGAATGGGTGTTTTGTGGGTTTTTCTGGGTGAATGGGTGTTTTGTGGGTGTTTCTGGGTGAATGGGTGTTTTTTGGGTGTGTCTGAGTGGATGGGTGTGTATTGCGGGTGTGAATATTGTGGGTGTTTCTGGGTGGGTGTTGAGAGTGTGTTTCGCTTAATGGGAGGGTGTTGTGGAAGTTTCTGGGTGAAAACAGAAACTGTTGTGATTGTATTTTTTTTTTGTATTTTGCAATTTCCTCGTTGGGGGGGATGAAAAGTTACGTGTTGCACTTGAGTGCAAAGATTTCTCAGGATTCTAATTTTTGAATCACTCGCTACGCTCGTGATTCAATTTTAGAATCCTTCGCTAGCTCGGTCATCAAAATTGAGCACGCGGTTAAAAAACAACTTTGCACTCATGTACAACAAATAACTATTAATGCTTAAAGGGTTGGAATTACAAGAATTGAGCTAAGCCAAAGTACCTGATGTAAACTTGTAAAATAAATCTGATTTACTGGAAAAAAATTACATTATTATAATAAGAAATAGGTTCAACAGGTCCATTTCCAAAAACGTCACAACGTTTTTAGAAAAAAATACATATTTTCCAAAAGGATCAAATAAAACTTTAAATGGTAATTATTCTCAAACTATACTGATAAACTTCTAGATATTTCAGTGTGTTAACTCCACTCTTTTCTTGTGCTAATTAATTCACTATTGTGAAGGTGAAATTCACGGATTTAACTCGAAGAGATCGCCATCAGACTGGCTTTCTTGGAATTGTACTCCCAGTTCCCTTAGCGACATTGAGACCATTCCCAATCAGACTGCCAATTAGTTTTTTACAGCACGTAAATACAAGCGACTTGGAGGCAATTACACTCTAAGGATATAAGTAATTGACATAGTCGTAGCATCGACACTATAGTTTTAAAAATAGTATGAAACCAAAAATATTAATGTTATAACATATAAATCTCTAAGTTTAAAACAATTTATAAAACATAAATGTTTCAATTAATGAATATTTATTGGATATACTTGAATAAATAAATATATAAAATCTAATGTTAAAAAAATTACACACATAAGACTTAATTTATACATTTAGCAGGACATGTACCTAAAGAGGATTAAGTGTCAGACAGGGCTGGCTCTAAAATCTAAGCCAAAAGCTTGGGCAGTATGTGTTACCCTCGCGGTCTCTCGACATCGGTCCCTTACATCATTTATTTTATAAATTCATTCATCACTAGCACCATTCCGGTGTCATATATGATATTATTCAAAAGAATCATTTGATGACCGATATTAATTGAAGTGGAAATATAATGCGCTACCTCGAGGTAACCTGAAAACAGGGCAGAAAGATGGTGATCTGGAAATGTAAACCACAGGAGTGTTGTACCTATAAGTATGTCCAAACTATTAGAAATATAAGAAAAACATGCGAGAAAATTGAGAACTGTGTATATTTCATCTTGTTAGACAGACAACCGTTGCATAGCAACCAACACACATAGGCATAGAGTTTATACTCCAACACAGCCCCTTAAACTTAATGACTATGTAACATAGCTTTGTAAAACTACTACATAATTAACATAAGCCTAGTATACTAGGTACCTACATATTCGCTAAAACAGTACACTACCAACAGTATTATCAGGCTCGGTTGAATAAACAGCTATCGTTTGGTCTTCGCTACTCGCCACTGCTCAGCTTCAGAAAACTCAAAGCTTTACGAACAGCTTTTTTTTTTTTTATCTGAATCACAGGCTTCTCTTACTAGAAACGCTGACAGGTGCGATTGATCAACCTCCTCATAATCCGCCCTCGAGTCATCCGACTCAAACAAGGCATCTGGAACGTAGGTATCATCAGATAAATTATCCTCAATCGAACTGCTCATATTATCAGAGTTATTAACCACTGATTCAGACTGTACTCGGCTCAATTCAAAGGAAATAGATCCAATATCCGGAGTTGACTTAAGGTTTTTGTAAAATTCGGTCTCTAAAAATGTTACATGCTTTGCAATCGTCAGCTTCTGAGGACAATCAGCATCTAGAAGTCTGTAGCCTTTTGTATTCTCACAATACCCAACGAAGATGTATTTCTTGCACTTCGGGTCAAGCTTCTTACGACGGTTTTGCACTGCATACGCCACACAACCAAAGACTCGTAAGTGAGAGATATTCACCTCACGTCCAGAATAGCGTTCTTCAGGCGTCATACCTCGCACAGCCTTGGTGGGCGACCGATTTTTAATGTATACCGCAGTATTTGCAGCTTCCGCCCAGAACCGTTGGTCTAGACCGGCTTCCAGTAGCATGCAGCGTATCGCCTCCACAATGGTGCGGTTCGCTCGTTCAGCAACTGTATTCTGCTGCGGACAGTGCGGAACAGTAGTCTGATGCTTAATTCCACACTTACTTAAATACTCCTTGAATCGTTTATTAATATATTCTCCTCCGTTATCGCTTCTCAAAATTTTAATTTTCTGATTAGTTTCGTTCTCAGCTGAAGCTTTAAAATTAATAAAACAATCAAAAACTTTGTCCTTGGAATCAATACAATAACAAAAAGTTTTTCTCGAAAAATCATCAATAAAAGTTAGCAAATATCTAGCTCCTCCTAAAGATTTCACTGGCATAGGGCCGCACAGATCCGTGTGCACCAGGCCTAATACCACATTCGCACGTGAAAAAGATTTCTTAGGAAATGGTAATTTTGTTGCTTTACCTTTGATGCATGAAATACATTGCTCATATGTCGTCGAATCATAATTTATTCCAGTCGCCATACCACTCTTCAGTAGACCCATACTGCGACTGTTAAGATGTCCCAGTCTACGATGCCAAAGTCCTTGGCTCTCCAGTTTATTAGAACGGACTTCTTTAGGTTTACTGAAAGAAACATCTTTGATTGACGCCTTAGGCACGTGTTTGACTATAGTTGCACAGGCTGACCCGGTTTCAAGTTTGTATAAACCAGATTCATTACGCTTTGCGATCGCAACAATATTATTATTTTTGTAAACACGACATACATCGGATCAGGGGGTGGACACTTAGAACTAAGAATATTTTACGGATATTTTTTGTAAAATGCGACATCTACATAAAAATTCCGAGCTTAATCACAAATTAAGTAACATTTTTTTAACTAGGTGGCGCCACGAATCGAGAAGGTCGAGAACCATGAAGGTATATTATGTGTTCTGTCCTGTCCAAAGAGGATACTAGACTACGGGTATACTATGCTCTTTAGACAGAACCTTCATGGTTCTCGAAATTCTCGATTGTTCTGTCTGTGGCCATGAATGACAGCCCAAAATTGTCAGTTGTTTGTCCAGTTCAAAACTTTAAAATTAATTGTACTTCGTGAGTTTTCGTATCGTATCCCAGTTTTAGTTTAATGTTTCGTGAAAGTGTTGAGCTGATTGCGTCGAATTGAGTTTTACTCCTCCCCTGTGAAGTGAACACATTTTTCGAAAATTGCGTCCGTTGAGTATTGGGATGTCCAATGGATTTTAGTAAGTATCTTTATCATTAAATCGTCAATTATGTGCCAACACCAACAACAGTTTAGGCAATAGTCCACTAAGATTGCACAACGTGGATTGGTCTACTGATTATAAGGTGATCAATATTCTTTAGTTGCCTTCTATTACCTATGTAAACTCTTTGTAGCTTGATGTGATTTTACTCTGCCGCAGCGGATGGCAAGGTGTATTAATCTTAATTTAAAACATCCTTATACATACATTTTTGTGTCCGATAAATGGCAATAGGCTCGCCACCTATTACATGGGACTTAACATAATTGGCGAAACGTGGGTGCTAGTTCACCTTTGCCTACTGATTTATGTATGTATAAGCATACATACAAATATCGTCGTTTCACAAATTATGTTAAGTCCTTGAAAACAAGACCCTAACATCTAAAATTCTTAATCGCAAATTACAGTCTACCTTTAACCAACTCATCATATAATTTTGATCTTAAACTTCATTACCTTCCACAAAAAATTTTTGATTATGAAATAGCACATTCAAATTACTTTTTTTAGGAACCTCATACCATCAGTTACCTAATGCAAAGAAGTACAACACAAGGTTTCAAGGCTTGGGTACACGAGGTTGGAGGAAATTGGAGAGTGATGCTAATTATGAATTTTATAGAAAGAAGTTCGTAAGTGATATTCACTTCACTACATCTTGATAGAAGTAAGAGTTTCTAGCAACTTTTGTTAATAAATAAAATTCATTCATTTTAAGACTAAGGGCCTGTTTCACAATCGACAAGTAAGTTCGAAGTAGCTTACTTTGCAGTTCAATTGACATATATTTAATATTACAACTGTCGATGTATGTAGTTTGAAGTAAGCTACTTCGAACTAACTTGTCGATTGTGAAACAGGCCCTAAGAACAATAATATAATATTTAATTATTTCAGATTCTAAGGTTAATGTTTCATCAACAGACATTTCTGAAATACCTGGATCTATTCAACCTTCTACTGCACTGCATAACATAATAGGTAACGTACTTCACACAAATATTTTTGTTACTGTCTGTGATTTGTATTAAAATAGTTTTGTCAAAACCTGCATGACGGACCCTATTCAATTTGCCAAGCACCCATTTATGATTTATACATTAATACATTTATTTCAGATAATATGGAAAAAGTTCCTATAGAAGAAGTATCGCTTATGCCTTAACAAAGTCAATCTCTTACTTCTGGGTAATGTAAACAGGTACATATTATTAATCTGAAAATCAAACATATAGTTTATCAGTACGTTTATTTTACTTAGTATGGGGGTGTCTTTAGATTGTTTAAACATTAAGAACGACTTGGCTATCGTGTACAATGCTTTACTCCTAATAATAATAATGCTATGCTCCTACTCGTGTGTAATAAACAGTAAAATAATTATTAACTAAGTTACGTCGTGTCTCAATATTCTATCTACAGTTGAAAATAGACGTACTATGGCTTAGTTGCTTAGCAACTTCTGTTATTTATTGGAATATAACAAAAAAAAATGCCAGGCATCTAAACTTTAGTAAGCTTACTTTTAACTATAGATAGAATATAGGGACCCGCCGGTAATGATTCACACCAACACATCAAAAGTTGATTAGATATATTACTGTATTTAATAAGCATACTCGTGCCAAGAATAAGAATAGCTCCAATGTTTTTTTTTTATCATCAAGTGCGTAAATTCATAGGAATATTTTTTTTTGCAGAGACAACACGTCAACAACAATTGTCGTCGCTTTTGCTGCATACTTTCCGAAGGCAGATTAAAACTTTGCAAGCAGAAATCACCAGATCACGCAAAAAAACCCACAGCTTTGTTAATCAAGATTATCTGTAGGACTATACGCTAACTTATTTTAAGCATATGAAAGTGATAATCACCGAACTATGTATTTACTGATATACTACTAAATGACTATAACGCTATTGTGACCCTTGTCCTGTACTGCAAAAATGAGTTAAAATATTTTGTTCAATAAATTAACACAAATTAATTGCTTGTCACCAGTTGTAAATTAAAATATTTATAGTTGTGTTTTCAAAGTAGGTTTTTAATTCATTTTTGTGTTTTATACAATTAAAAGGGAATTAATTTAATACAAAAAAGAATATTGTGATTTCAAGTTCGAAAAATTATATGTATGTACCACTCGGCACCTGCCCGGATCGCAGAGGACGCGGGTTCGATTTCCGCATCAAGACTATAATTTTAGGCACTTTTCCGAACCACAAATCAATAAGTAATGCTAAAATTATGATCAAAATAGGAATTAATTTAATTTAATTTGCCATATTTTTAAGACATGTTTTTTTAAAATTTCGCCTACAATATTTTGTATTGGGAACTATATTTTTTGTCACCAGAATTTTTCATTTGTCAACAGTTTTCTAAACTTTAGGATACGTTTTGCAAACTTTTGTAATTGGCTTTGTATTTTTTTACCTTTATATTTAATTACTATGTATCTAGAAAGATTTTGGTGGTTCGAAAAAGAATTTCGAAAAATTATGGTCTTGGTTCGGGAATCGAACCCGCGTCCGCTGCTATCCGGGCAGGTGCCTGACCGCTCGGCCAACCAAGACACACTATGTTTCTGTTTCAAGATTGCCGTATAACTACTCTACATTTTTTACAACTCTTTCATATATTTTCCTAGGACCCACCAACTGACATAATTACCCTGAACTGCATTAACTACATCAGAATCTAATTGATTGAAAGACACCACAATTTCCTGTGTTTGAACCACGAGGACTTTGTGGTACCTCATTGTCGAGATAATATAATATAAGAAGTATATCGTAGTTTGCGTGAAGGGAATGGGGCGAGTTAAAATTATTAACTAGTAAAGACTTATAGACACCTTTAAACGATATTGTATTAGGTGCCGTATTTCTCTCGCCATAACTTCTTATAGTGTTAGAGATATGAAAAAGTTTTCTAGTGGGTCCTGGTTTATATTTCTTGTGAACATTGCATCAAACCCATATGTTTGGGTTTAAAAGTAATATCCCTAACCTAATGTCCTTAATAATTTTTGGACCCCTTCGATTGTTCTTATATTTTTTTACAGAAACCTTTGTCTCATTTAATTGAATTTTATTATTTCCGTCTTTTACTTTTCATTTATATGACCTAATTACTTTCATGGCATATGCCCATAATTTTTATTATTTATGTATATTTTACCATTTACAATATAAAATGTAACAAATACATTTGATTTTTATTTTATGATATGAACCCATGTTGGAAAGCGTTTATTTTAGGATGAATAGAAATAGTTACATGTGTTTATTTAGTTTAATATTACATATTTGTAAGCAATGTCGATGTTTATATTTGTATTGATGTTTAATGTAACTCCTTATTGTCCGTAACTGTTTAAAATTCTAACAGTTACCGATTTATAAGGATCTTGCAAAAAACTAATACGTAATATTAAATTAAATGAACACGTTTATGTGTGGGTAAATACGTATAAGCTCACGCACACATTGACACCTACTCAAAGGTCGGATGGAATTTGTAGATAGAGCTAGTGTGAAATGAATTGACATTAGCGGTTAGCAAAAAAAAACGGCGAGCGGGCTCTCTATATCCGTAGTATTATTGTCCTCTATGCATCGGATTGAAATTTCACTTGACAGCCCCTTTTTGTCAAAACATTAACTGACAATAAACTACATGACAATTTTGGAATATATATAACGTCACCTAGAGTTATTTCACTGTCACTTAATAATAAGTTTATATCACCACGGCCTACACTAAAAAGTTTTTCACCATTAGCAACAGTCACTTTCAAACTTGCATCTTGTGTTGCAACAAAGTTGTGAAAAAGTTGTCGATTGTTGCTCATGTGACACGAAGCACCTGAGTCGATGTACCAGGCATCCGACTTCATGTTCACCATCAGAGCTGACAATACGGTGTTGGCATTCTTAGTTGTCGTAGTATCGCCGCTAGAATTTCTTGGGTTTCTTTTGCTCTGAAACTTCATTGAGCAATCTTTGGCATAATGTCCAACCTTCCGGCATTTGAAGCACTTATTAGGACGCTTCGAAGCAGCTAGAGCATTCTCCTCTGAGCCTTCCGTTTCAGACTTGCTGTCACGACGCTGCGCTTCTTGTAAGAGTTTGCTTTTTACAAGTTCGCTGGAGAGCTTTATGCTAGAGTGCTCAAGTGTCATAATTAATGGATCATACGTATCTGGTAGACCACTCAACATGATCACAGCAATAAAGTCATCCTCCAGTGGAGCTTCGATGTCTTCAAGTTGCTGCGCTGTATCAGTAATCTTCGTTAGGTACTGGTCCATACCATCAAATTGACCTAGCTTCAAACCAAATAGTTCTCTTAGGAGACCCAACCTTGTCGTTAGACCACCGCCCTCAAAAGCCTTTTTGAGTTTGGTCCAAGCGTCGAAAGCCGTCTCACAATTTCGCACTACGGAGTGCACTGCTGGTTCCACGCTCAAACATATTCGAGCCAGTGCCTTCTCCTGACGTTTCTCAGTTGTACACAGAGGTCCACCTTTTTCACTAATTTTTATGCAGTCGAAAAGATCCTCGTGAATCAGCACCATCTTCATTTCAAATTTCCAACGGGCATAGTTCGCCATCCCGGCGAGCTTAATTACGTTGAACGCGTTGTTCATTTTTGAAATTACTTAGCGCTCTGCTACCATATTAGAAATATAAGAAAAACATGCGAGAAAATTGAGAACTGTGTATATTTCATCTTGTTAGACAGACAACCGTTGCATAGCAACCAACACACATAGGCATAGAGTTTATACTCCAACACAAACTGATCAAATCAAAATGCCTTTAAAACTTGATTTTAAATCATTAATAAAAATAATAACAAAAACTATTGTTATGCCACATAACCCTGGTTTTGTTTCACTATTTTATTCATGTCAAACTAAGAAGATTGATCGTCAAAGGACCTTGGGCAAACTTTTTTGTTTTAAAGTAATTGAACATTCCTTCACAATCACTATCAATTATAGTACATTGCAATACGAAGATTGAAAGCGCATGTCATCATTATGTTTATGGCCATTGCCGGCAAATAAAGGAGTACCTGCCTGTTCTGTTAAAAATCAATACGGCGAGGTCTTTTTGTGAATGAGATCACCCGAAGACCTCGACTGATGACACAAGATGTGATTCAATAACGATGGCAACTCTGGAAACGGAAAACAATTCATAAAATATATACGTCATTCACAAAGAATTGTACGTAGAAAAAACTTTTAATTTGGTTTGTGGTTTTGCCGCGGGCGAAATACGAGCAAGAGTTGGCCATTGCTAAAAATACTTTGGTTTGTTAAAAAATACTTATAAAAAGAATATTGGTGTCCCAGTATAGTGGGGGGTGAACCATCAACAACAGCATACCAAAAGAGGGTTCCTAGATAAACCATGCCTAATATTTATCCTGCATCGGGTATGCAGAGGTGATTAAGTAATCACCTACGTTTCGAGAATTGGTTAGGTCCCATTTGTATAAATGTTGGAAAAAATATTACCAAGAAAAAGAGGTCTAAAAATGTTCTGTCTGTGGCACAGGAGCTACCTATTTTACCTTAAGGGTGGAAGAATATTGGTAGAATGAGCCATAACCCACCACGCTGCTCCAGTACGGATTTGTGGGTTTTAATGACTGCAGATGTAGCGGGGACCTTCCGACGCACGGAGAAACTAGAGATAATAAATTCTTGGTCACCTATCCAATGACCGGCTTTAGCGAATATTGCTTAGTTTACGCAATCGCATGCCGAACGCACTAAGTCACTGCGCTATAACTAAGGCTGTTATATTTTTTTCTTTGACGTAAATGCAACAAATGTTTTTTTGGTTTTATAGTAAAAGTTGACATGTGGCATCCATTACAGTAGATTGACACACTTTAGTTAATGTTAAAAATATAACCCTGGGCCAATACAGGAGGATTGTTTTTCTAAGGAGCTTTAATTTACAATTTTATATGATAATTCCTTTATAATCTAATAAACATTTTAAATAATATATTCCTTACTAATCAGGCACTTGAATCTATGCAATATAATTACATACCTACCACAACGAGAGATCTTATGATTAAATTGACTACACTGTGGTTTTAGTTTTTTTTCCTTCCGCTCATTAAGCCGGTAGGACCTTGCAAAGATATCCTTTTTTTTAATACACTTATTGATATTTTAAGGTATCTTCGGTGCGTTTGTCAATGTGTTTAGCACTTTCCGTTCAGACAGTTCAAATATCTAGCGTAGGTGTGGGCCAGAAAGAATGGCCCCGTGCCATATCCGCCCGTTGTCGAAATAGCTTGCGCAATGTATCTTTGCTCGGACCGGTAACACACTCAGGCTTAAACAAGCGAGACGGTCTGTTTCAGATACATTTCACGTAATTGTCATTGTAGGTGCAACACAGCCATGTTTGCCAATACTCTCAAAAGCACTGATAGGGGAAGGTCGCCCAAAGCTGGTATACTGCCTAATAATGCAGGTATTTAGAAACTATTTGCCAATACGCAAGGCTACTTGGTGTTCCTTCATGCCTCTTAAAAGGAGTAGATAACGAGGCTGGCGAGAATATATAAATTTTCAAAATGATTTTATACTCGTGAGTGTCCGTTACGGGCAGTATACCTCGCTCTGGGCCACCGCCCCCTAGAGGTTATTGTTTAATACAAGCAAACAGGCCCAGTTAACACTTTAGGTTATATGATAGGCCCACAATGTGATAGGGTTCAAAATCTTTACGAGAAATTTGACAGTTTTATGTGGACTGTACCTGCACACATTAGTCCTCTATAAGTGTTTTCAATTTCATTAGATACATTTTTAAATAATATACAACAAAAGTTAATGTCACCATTTTGTATTTATTTGGGCAAGCTAGGCAAATGCAACTAAAATTATTTAAATAAAAATATGATTTGTCAATAACAAAAACTGAAGGTAACAATATAATTTATTTAACTTTATGTATCCTTTAAGTGTTAATTCTTTATTTTGTCCTCAGTGAAACTTACTAAAATAGTCTTTTAAGCATTCAAGGTTGTCATATATGCCGAATTTGTTTGAGTCACACTGCGAAAACCAAAGGAAGCAAAGGTCATACGGTAAAGAACAAACAACACTTTAAATACCACTTGTGCAGGCTGCTATGCAAAAGAAAGACAAACAATATTTTCAGTAAAGTCACGTCCCACAAAAAGTGTAAGTATAAATAAATCAGTGGTTTCATAAACTCGAAGCAAAAAAAATGCCAACGACAAATTCACGATTTTAATGTGTACAGTACTAAGGTGGCTATATTTGATTTTTATATAAAAAAAACTAAGACTAAGAAAGCGGCCTATATATTTATTTTTTAAATTTGTTGTCTAATGTTAGAAACCCACAATATAAAAAAATAATTTCAAACATCCAAAACATGTATAATATTTTACAAATACCGTGTATTCGGTTAAGCTCGGGTTTGCTTTTTAATTATCATTTGAACATAACATAAAATTAAATGGTAGAAAATGTATTACATAGAAAAAGAGGTCAGAAAAATTTAAAAGAATCAGTAGATACATTTTCCAATGACCTCTTTTACTTCGTGACTAAAATGGCCCAAACGGCTATTTGTCCGTTTAATTACAACGTCGCCGAGTATTACTAAAAGCTTGATTAAAATTGATTAAAGCTAGACCATTGTTTTAAAACATTGAATAGGTAATCAAAACAAAGAGAGGCCTAGGAAAAAAAGAAATGTGTAATCCTTGAAGTTAAGAAGAATAATGAAATATTGAGATATTATTATAAATGTGCCAATCTCTCATTAAACCATATATAGAGCACGATTTATGCCATATTTCTAAGTTAAGATAAATCTCCTTGGATGAAGGGCTCCGTACATATCCCAAGATAGCACAGGTAGGTACTAGTCTTCTGCATAATGCATAAGCGAGGTGCAATGGCCGCTGCAATCTGCTTGTAATTAGTCCGGGCGGGACGCGACCACCATTATCCGACCCCTGTGCTTATTGAGAACTAGCCATCAGTCTTCCAGAGTTAACTATATTATAATGTACAATAAACTGCAGATTGTAATAACGTCGTAAATATATTTTTTTATGCATCTAGAAGTTTCAATCTCATTCATCACTCAATATTTAACAAAGGAGCAGTGTGTGTGATGTTCCTTTTATTAGAATCTACTGTGAAGGTAACACCAATGTAAGAGTTATTTATAGTCGAAAATTTTCATTTTCATTCAACATTCACGGATAATAACGAAGCCCTACGTATATTATACCCATTTTTAATTAATTTCAGCACAATAATGCTTATTTTCTCCAGCTCACTTAATGGTCGCTCAGAGTTGCGGTCGAAAGAAGTCGCTGTTATAATAAATGCCATTTGCCTACTACTAGAAATCTTGTATGTTAATCAACATATTCAACATGGTGGACCTACAAGTCTACCACGCTGACCTAAGAAGTCTGAGGACTTCTGACTGAGGTCATGTACTTTTGATGAAATGTATTGTTCTATTATAACTTTTTATTGTACTTTCGATGTACTTTTATGTAAACAAAAAGTTTTATTAATAAACAGAACAAACCATATTATTAGTATATAGCAAAGTAAATCGACATACATAAATTACGATGCCGTGTGGTGACGGCAGAGTAGAATACAATTGTCACCACCCCAAATCTCTCCCATGGGTGTCGTACAAGGCGTCTTAGAATAAATTAGTGATGAGGAATGGGCAGCAGCTAGCAATGTACTGCGACTTTTGTGCCCGACAAATGGCAATAGGCTCGCCACCTATTACGTGGGACCTAACATAATTGGCGAAACGTGGGTGCTAGTTCACCTCTGCCTACCCCTTCGGGGATATAGGCTTGTTTTATACTATAAGTGAACCTTTCAATTTGTAAGCTCACGAAAACTGTCATTATTTACGTATTTTAAAAAAGGAACCCTTATTTAAACTGTCAATAAAGTGAACTTTAAAGGATAATTCCATAGCATTCGCATAGCCTAGGGAAACGCTTTAGCATAATAATAACCGTCATAAAGTTCAAACAGTGTTACTAAATATTTGTTCTTCCACTAAAAACTTTAAATAACATATTATAAGACTGTATTCCTTTACGTTTTAAGTATGGGTTGTTGTGAAAAAAAAATAGACACAGACAGGCAATGAGGAATGTACTATCCAGATGAGTTCTCACGCAACATCACTTAACATACTTACAAGCTACTGTCACGCCCCCGGCCGCTACCTAGAGCTTAGGGCATAGACATCCCTCCAATTTCGATGAATTTTATCTATCAGTTAATCTGTAATAATATTTAATTTTTGCAGTACCTTACCTACGTTACTCAGCAAAATCTAACCCTATGATAAGCAATAATATTAACATTACATTAAATTAATTACTTATACTTTAAATATTAGTATTTTTTTTGTTTTTATCTCATCTATTTTACTATATTTAAAGAAACATACATAAATCACGCATATTTATGCCCGTAGGGGTAGGTGTAAGTGAATTAACACCCTCGTTTCGTTGATTGTGTTAGGCCACCTATTGGGCTCGTAAATCGCAGTACATTACTAGGTGGTACCTATATGAGGAACGCCGCTGAACATTACTCGTTGCTGTCTTAACCCTTTGTCGCCTTGTCACCCCCAATCTCACCGCGGGTGTCATACAACACCCGCGGGTGATGTTGGGTGTGTTGGAAATTGTATTCTGCGCCGCGCCGTCACCACACGATTATCACACGGGTATTGATGAATGAATGAAAAGTGATATCGGGAGTGATGGCAACATTCCAATAGAAACTTAAAATTTAGATTTTTAAACTACAAGGATATCCTTTCCTCTCTCTCTGGGAGTTTTAGTGGTTCTTTCACTTTGCCTTAGATTACCTTAAAATTAATATCGGCAATGATCATAAGTTAGGTCGATAGAGATCACAATAATAATTTCTTCCCATGCTACAATTTTTCGTTTTCCTTATTTCCATGAATGCGCGCGATTTCCTGTTACTCTAGTACACACATATACAACTGAAATTATAATGTCATTTCCTGTATCCTAGAGAGAATCCATCTAGCGCTATAATTATGGAGTCGCAATAATAATGTTGCACTGTAAGGACTAAAGAGAAGACCAAACTAAACAAAGTCAGTAATTTAAACAATGTTTCAAGGTAGCATGATATAAACATAACATATACGATATAACATTAGCGTCATTATCAAAACACTTAATATACGATTTTAATTTTTTGTTTCAATTGTGACAAAGTAAACACTAGTATTGAAAATACATCACAAAACTAATCCACAAGCAGGTGTGTCAGTAGCACAATTCACTTTTGCTACATACCTTTAGGAAATTCTACAAAATCAGACATACCGCTTTAATGCTAAGTATAAGATAATACATACCAAATTTTGGAAATTCTACAATTTCAGACATACCACTTTAATTCTAAGTATAAGATAATACATTCTTCATTTTTATCTTAATTAGAAAAGATTCTTCCGTTGCCTTTTAAGCTATTTAGTACGTACAGTAACAGTAACAACACCAGCACCTTAAGACTTCAAAACCGTGAAAATTCTTTAATTCTGAATTTTCCCCATAAACGTCTTAATCATAAAGTGCAAGATCGATTGTGACAATTCTACAGTTTGTGCTTACTTTATATTCTGCTTAATAAATAAGATACAGTAGGTACCTATCAATAACCAACGGTAATAAACCTAATAATAGAAGACTGTTGAATTTTAATTTATGTTGTTTATATTTATGTTTACCAACCAAGAGCTTGTTCTTTTAAACTTGAGTAATTAATCAAGAATGAAAAAACTTACTGTTGTTAAATGCAACAATAGCTCAATTGACCTTTTTATAATACTTCCTCGGTTTGATGGAGGAATAGATATCAAACAAATTAAATCTTATATGCATTTTTTGCATTTCCGAAACCTTCAGTATACTTTTAGTCGTTCGAATATAGACTTGATAAAAAATTTGCTATGATTAATTTAAAACCGAGGTTCCCATCAATTCCACTTCCATCCTTTTTAGGATACCGTTGTAAAATTTGTTCTATATTTTTGTTTGTGTTTTCAATGTCATCTACTTACATTTTACATTAAAAAATATGTTTATATAATATTCTATTCGATTTTAATTTTAACATTATATAAATGTTAAAAAAAATAGTACAAAGATCTATAAATATAATATTAATTACTAAAATACCTCGCCTTGTCTAGAGCTGTCCTAAGTTTTACACTGGAATCTGGAACGTGTTTCTAAGGCGGCTCTCATAGAATCTTACCAAATATGGCTAGGCAGATAGAGAAGTCGGTGTGGCGAAGGTGAGTGTTGACATATTGTGAAGGGATCCCGTAAACCTACACTTGGGTCACAAGTCCCTAGCGCTCCACTGACTTCCCCCTCTGCCACGCTATGGTCCGGCCGACCCGCACGGTGAATCCATGGAATGCTAAGAGTTATCGTCTCACTATAAAAGTAAAGGCACTTAATTCAGTATTAAAAATACATTACCGTGTGGTGGCTTTATGCAATTGTTACCAATCCCAATCTCTAGATCATTCGCATTCAAGCCGAATAAGGGTTAAAACAGTGATGAGGAATGGGCAGGAATATTCATGTGGTATACACCTACTGTGAATACTGTGCTACGTGCCCGATAGATGGTCACTTCTAACTTTGAAATACGCTTGAGTATCTTTTCTTTGTACTGCGCATACCACAGATAAACTAACAGGGCAAGAAGATGATGATGACACTTATGAATCGTCAAGAAGGGTCAATAGGGTATAAATAACGGATGAATCGGGGTCGAGCCTATTGCCAATGTATGGTAAATATATAAATAAATAAATAAAATCTAACTATAAATATTATTATTGTTGTTACAACTACTATTATTATTAAAATGAAAATAGCTTTTCATTAAACCAAAATATTCTTGATAACCAATAAAATCGGTACGGAATCCTTAAGGCATATTGTTAGTTACACGCTTGGCTAGTTTTTGTACGTATATTTCACGTTTATTTACATATCGTTTAAAAAGAAGATTCGTGATCGAAATAAGTCTGAGGTCAGTCTTCCAAAAAATATATTGGTGCAAAAAATACTACTATAATAGGTATCTTAAAATACGAGTTCTTTTATTTTGGTTAGACTTTTTGATAACTTTATTAATATTAAGGCAAAAGCTTGCCTTTCTTACCTCTATATTATAATCAAAATGTTTATGAGAGTTTTTTATAAGGCAAGGGTTAAAATTATTAAATTGATACTGTCGGCTAGTTTTTTGTTCCCTGGTTTAGGTTTTTATAACACAAACTTTTCGTCATGCTTTCGAAATTCTAAAGGGAAGCTTTAATTTAACGTCGTCTTATTGAGCCAGATAGTGACTATAACAATTTAAAAAAGAAAAAAAATCACAAAATGATGGCAGGCCACCTTATTTTCACTTTACCTACATATCAACAAAACTTCTTTAAACTTGTTTAGTAAATATAATTTACTCAATAAAAGAAATATAAAATGAAAATATTGATACTCTAATGGTAATGTTCAAGTTTTATATTCCTTACATCAACTTATTTAGGTAGTTTTTGTCAACATAAAATAGAAGAAATAATCTTTTATTATAATAACTATAAAATTATAGTAGGTACTTAAATAAGTTGATGTAAGGAACATAAAACTTGAACTTTGATGGTTCCATCTCTATTTTGCTAGCTTTATTTAGATTTGACGGAGAAGGCCTAGGCGAATCTTTCATAATCAAGTTAAAAGTCTAATTAAGAAGGGCCAGGTCAGAGTACCTAAAACCGACAGGCATGCATGAAGACATTAATGAGATATAATGAAGCGAAAGAAGTATGCAAGGATCGTAGCAAGTGGATCTCAAAAGAAGTGATCTCTGCCTACCCCTGTGTGGGAGAAAGGCGTGACGTATGTCTGTATGTATATATAATTTACGTGGCTATTTATTTCCAAATCGCATAATACATATACCTTTTTTTACAGTCCTTATTTAAAAAAAATATCTCGTAACAAATTCTTAATAATGGTACGATTACGTAACACCTCGAAGTCATCCCCAGTGCCCGTTACAAACACAAACGCAATGAGATCATGTTTTTTTCTTGCTGTAAGAAACTTGTTTTGGAAATGTTATTAGCTGCATTATCGCACCATTCGACGAGCCCGTAGCAATATTGCTCTTAATCTTTAACAAGCTCAATCTCATTAAGTGATGGTTACATGAATCATAATAAATTAATTATGGCATTAATTTCCTAGCATAGTTAATTGACGGTAGAGTAGAATACAGCAATACTGCCACCTCCCCAAATCTGTCCCGTGGGTGTCGTACAAGACAACTAAGGATAAATCAGTGACCAGGAATGGCAGCAGCGTTCCTCTTATACCACCTTGGCTAGCAATTTACTGCGACTTTTGTGACCGATAAATGGCATAGGCGAAACGTGGGTGCTAGTCCACCTCTGCCTACCCCTTCGGGTATATAGGCGTGATTTATTTATATTTATGTATGTAGTTATAGGGCCAGCAACATAATAGAAGCAACACTTGACCGGACTACCTCGACATTGTTCCATTGGGTTGGCGAGAATAATAATCTAGATACAGATACGAGCTGAATCCGCCGAGATTATATCTCAATTGTATCTTCAATCTAAATGACCTAAATAATAGGCTGATTGACTTACGAAATGTTAGTGTAAGTGCCTGGTATACGATTATGTTACTTGTAGTCTAAGAAATCTTTAGTATAATTTTCTTTTATAGTCTATTCTTTATTTTCTTCTGGCTCTTTATAATTGTAAGACGGATAAAGTAATGATTACCCTAATTACGCACGCGTATTTATTACTGTATTGCGGGACTTGACTAGAATAGATATATATACCTTAGAGCAATTTACTGTTTCATTCAAGGTTAATTGTTACTTTAATTGAACAATTATTACAACTGAACGGGTTGGTAAGGGGACCAATTGTAGTAAATCATAGAGGGAGTAAAGCAGTGATCTTGTCTTATGTCACGGGTGCAGACTTGCCTGCTGTGGAGGTACCCTCTCAGGGAGTGCTCGACTGCAAGGTTTGAGGACAAGGGCTTCGCCTTCCCCAAAAAACCCGGTAGATGCTGTAAAGGCCTCTCGACCAACAACTTAGGTCCTTCCAAAGAACCAAAGGTGAAGACCTGAATCGCGTAACGAAGGTCTCTATGGTTAATTCCTGAGCGCAGCTAGTGTTAAATAATTAAAACCCGAGGGTACTGAGGGATTAGATAGTGATTAGGGAATGGAGTCCTAAGTGCAGTGTGGGATTCAAGTGCACCCAAGATATAAGACTGTTTTTTCCCAGAGAAGCTTATCGTACCAACGGCAACGGTGAGAACTGTACAAGAATTTAGTAATTATTAATAACAAGATTTTTATACTGCCGCTATATAAAAAGGCCTTATACGGCGGAAGTGAATAACTTAACTTTTCCACAATATCCAATGAATAAATAAAGTACGTGCATACTTTCAATATAATTATAATCAAACAAAAAATAGTCTTCAGAGTATAATCTACTTGTGTCTGTTCTCAGTGACTCTAACTTAATCGAATTGTTTATTTTACATCATTAGTATCTATCATCTCTCTACATTTATTATATATAGTAATACCCATTATTTTGCAACACATTCATGTCATGATATTTTACTTGAGGCATCATTCTCTCTTGTCTCTCTTCATTTCGTCGTCGTCTTGACTTCATGCTATGTCCGTCTTGTCCGGCCTTCCCATCCTGGTCTGCTGTGCAGATATTTTAAAAATTGCACCCCATTAAGCAACATTAGCGAAAGACAGTTTAACTATCTTAAAACGTTTCATTGGAATTTGTGTTCCTAATGCTTTCCGGGAATCGTTAAGCCTTTCTACGTGCACACGCTCGTTAGACACATGACATCAGCGCGACGCATCGCTGATCGCGACACTTGTATCTCCAAGGTGACGGGCTTCGGGGCGCCTAACACTCGGCGGGCCGGCGCCGGACACGATCCGGAGAAATACCTACTTGGTTTGAAAAGAAACCTGAAATTCGTCTAGACCAATGAAATCTAGAAGTCGCGACTTAGTGACGCCGACATGTAAACCGCCCCTCCGCCAACCGCCGCACTGCTCAATAAGCGTCACGATTTGAAATTTAATTTTAGTCATTAAATGTAACTATATGCAATTTGTCAGTTTTCAAATAATAAACTGTTTATTGTGTCAGTTCAATGTCAAGTCTTAGGTGCTTGCTCATTACCTAGAATGCCTACGTTTAACTAATAAATATAGGTAATGCAGATAACGTTTATCTGGCTATTGTAATATGTAATTGTAACTTACATTCAATGGCTTTTTGCTAATGAAGTAAACAAGAAATATTTATTTTTATCCCACCATCTCGAAAAAAGCGTTTTTGCTCTTCGATATCTGAGTGCAAAAGCCGTTTTTATCCTCTAGAGGTTAAAGTAAATTTGAATTTAGAACATCGTGTGCAATGAGTTTGTGAATTCAAAACATCATTATACCTGTTTATTTCTACCTCCATGGTGCCGAAATTATCATGCAACCTATTTTAATTTGTCAAAAACTCAGACTCGGAACCTTCTTGGTGTACTTTTTTTGTAATTTGCTTTGCGCGCGCCATTTTCTTTTCACGTCATAAATTTGTTAAAACTTAGGAGTTCCGTGACGGTCAATCAGCTTGGCGTCAATCTTGCTTTAAACATTTTGATCGTCTACAATGCTTGCTTGATGCTTGAGTCAAGCATTTAATTTTTTTAGGTTTGTTTGATTTGTGTACGCTAGCAACGGAACAAAAATATACAGAAAATCAACGTGCTTGACTCAAGCTGATTGACCGTCTCGGAACTCTATTAGGGACAGTAATTTTTATTAGGTACTTACAGGTGTGTCAGGATATATTTTGCGGGTATGGCTGGGTGGATGGGTGGGTGTTGGAGGTGTCTGGATGAATGGGTGTTTTGTGGGTGTGTCTAGGTGAATGGGTTTTTTGTGGGTGTGTCTAGGTGAATGGGTGTTTTGTGGGTTTGTCTGAATGGATGGGTGAGTATTGTGGGCGTGACTGGGTGAAAGTTGTGGGTGTCTGAATGGATGTTGTGGGTGTGTCTGGGTGATTAGATATTTTGTGGATGTTTCTGGGTGAATGGGTGTTTCTGGGCGAATGGGTGTTTTGTGGGTGTTTCTGGGTGACTGGGTGTTTTGTGAGTGTGTCTGGGTGATTGGACATTTTGTGGGTGTTTCTGGGTGAATGGGTGTTTTGTGGGTGTTTCTGGGTGAATGGGTGTTTTGTGGGTGTTTCTGGGCGAATGGGTGTGTTGTGGGTGTTTCTGGGTGAATGGGTGTTTTTTGGGTGTTTTTGGGTGAATGGGTGTTTAGTGGTTGTTTCTGGGTGAATGGGTGTTTTGTTGGTGTTTCTGGGTGAATGGGTGTTTTTTGGGTGTTTCTGGGTGAATAGGTGTGTATTTCGGGTGTGAATGTTGTGGGTGTTTCTGGGTGGGTGTTGAGAGTGTGTTTGGGTTAATGGGAGGGTGTTGTGGATGTTTCTGGGTGAAAACAGAAACTGTTGTGATTGTATTTTTATTGTTTTTTTTTTGTATTTTGCAATTTCCTCGTTGGGGGGGATGAAAAGTTACGTGTTGCACTCGAGTGCAAAGATTTTTCACCTTGTGCTCTTTTGATTCCCTCGCTATCGCTCAGGATTCTAATTTTTGAATCACTCGCTACGCTCGTGATTCAATTTTAGAATCCTTCGCTAGCTCGGTCATCAAAATTGAGCACGCGGTTAAAAAACAACTTTGCACTCACGTACAACAAATAACTATTTTACCTCGCTATCGCTCAGGATTCTAATTTTTGAATCACTCGCTACGCTCGTGATTCAATTTTAGAATCCTTCGCTAGCTCGGTCATCAAAATTGAGCACGCGGTTAAAAAACAACTTTGCACTCACGTACAACAAATAACTATTTTCATGCTTTTACTGTGTTTCAATAGTTTCATAAAAGCTATAAAAATAATATTACAGTTATGCATAAATTAGGCCACACAATACTATTTTACAAGAAATTTTACTAACCGATTGGTATCAGAAAACATTACATTTAGGAAGACCTTTTTGAGGTCTAAAGTTCGTTCAAAGACGATGCTGTTAAGTAGAGAATAGCGAACATTATTTTCGCACTTGGTAAATGGTATTGTGCAAAATGACAAATTTTTATGCACGATACATCAAGGTAATATCGTCGTATTTTTAAGCTAGCTCTCTACTGTTTACCGTAAATACCTCCTTGCGAAGCGGAGCATATATATATAGATAAATTCTAATGCTAAATGTTAAGCAATTCTTATTAATGTTAAGCATATTTTTAAAAACTAATATTAAACAAGGTAGACTCTTAAAATCATTGGTGACTTAACGTTTTCTCAGAAAAGTTCAATTGTGCATTTTACCCAGTTGATCCAAAGGTCAGACTGGACTTAATAAAATATACGCATTTGTTCGATGGGTACTTGGCCGATTTTAAGGATTTACCTAAAGGCCAATACATTACAAATTGACAACACATCCAAAGACCGTCAAACGACGACTATTTATAGACTATAAACATTGTAATATGCTCGTTACTGAAGCTACGGTCGCGTATCTGCATTGAGAAGCAATAACAGTAGTCGGCATTCCGAACAAGTCTTGCTAGTAGGGAATAAGCATATAGGATTCAAACATACGCCATGAATCCCAACGAAACCCATAAGATAAAGATGTTATGCTGTTAATGCAAAATACAAGAAAATGATTATACAAAACATAATTATAATCAATGCTGCATTATAACCCTTTTGATGAAATTAAAACTTTTTTCTGTACAAAATTGCAACAACAATGTTACGTTTAATGACCCGCTGTTTAGAATGTGTAGGTCTTATAATACTTACTCACTAGATTTAGATACTTTTTCTCAAAGCTTGGGTTCTTTTGTTAGAATTATAAAACGGCTCCACATAGTATCTTAGAGAATTTGGTGTAGGTACTTGTGTAATTGTGTTCCAGCCATTTTTATTTTGGTTAGTTTTCCAATTTTATTTATGTAAAAGCTGTGTGCAACATTAATAGGAAATCAATTTTATCATGTGACCTAGTATATTAACTTGTTATAATGTATCAAATTGTTTTCTGTAGTTGTACCTATAAATAAATAAATAAATAATTTAGTTAAGTAATCACAACCGAACGACAGTAAATGTTTGACATAATATCGCACCTTAAATACAAAAAAGTTACAATGAAAAATTGTATTCCTGCAACAGTAACTCTTATGGCCGTATACAAAGACCACACAATGTTTCTATATTTTTTTCTAGTTGTGTCTCATTTATGTTAAATGTGCGATATGTAGTGTAGAGGCGTAAGGCGCAAGATTATCTATCTCGGGGCGTTAGTATGATGTCAGCTAGAAACGATGACGGAAATGTGCTCAAGGTGAGGCAGAGAAACAGTCATGAAGCGGCAAAACAGTGGCATATGTTCAACTATGTTAGTGGGCGAGGGCCTCGACCGCTATTTCGAAGTCCTGTCACTTGTCCAATATGTGAAATACAAACAAGGCTCGAAATACACTTGAACGTAGTATATATATCCATTAAGTTTCTTCATCACCAGTCCTTTTTTGAAGCCGTGTGGTGACGGCAGAGTAGAATACAATTGTCACCACCCCAAATTTGTCCCGTGGGTGTCGTACAAGGTGACTAAGGATATTCAGTGATGAGGAATGGGCAGCAGCGTTCCCTCTTATACCACCTAGCAACGTACTGCGACTTTTGTGCCCGATAAATGGCCAATAGGCTCGCCACCTAAAACATGGGACCTGTTTACCGGCCATATTTGGCGAAACTTGGGTGCTAGTTCACCTCTGCCTACCCCTTTGGGGATATTGGCGTGATTTATGTATGTATGTATGCAGTCCTTTATTCTCCCTGCTGCTGAAACACATGCCTTCCCAGTGGATGGAGAATACCTATACGGAGAATGTGCCATAACCCACTAGGCTGGCTTAATGCGGATTGATGCGTATTGATGGCAGATGCAGACCGGACCAACGGCTTTGGCCACCGATCCAATGCCCGCCCTTAGGGAACATTGCTTCAGTTTGCGCATCGCAGGTTGAGCGCGATAAGCCATTATGCTATCAAGCTCCTCACATTAAGTTTACATTACATTAATCTGTATTTTAACACAGGAGTAAAATTAATGGAAGAGTCTAGACATACGTCAAATAAAAATTTTATATCATTACTTTTAGAATGTGCGTTCACGGAAGACGCAAAGTGACTACATTGTTATTTAATGTAACCACAACGTAAGCCTTCAAAATCGTAGATGACCAAATAATCATCATTACCTATAACATTTTTTGTGTCATCGGATTATTCAACGTTAATCTTATCCTTCGTTAATAATGGCGTCACGGTGCGGTGTCCGAGATGATGTTTGCTAGCTTATTGTAATTAAACAAACGAGCGTTGAGGGACCAGTTTCGTTCAAATGTGGATATCACGGGGGTTCAATGTGCTCGCGCGCGGTCGGTCGCACAACGCTACGGCGCGGCGCCGCTCGCGATCGTCTTGGAGACGTGAGCGCCGCCGCTACGCACGCTCGGACTATGTCACACGTGACTTATCACGCCGCTATGCCTTATCCGCCCGGCATCGCGAAAAAGAAGTAAATGACTCCTGTGTCAAATGTACTGTAAAAGTTGGAGTTATCTTACAATCTGCACATTATATTTTCGCAACTTACACAACCAAATCAATCATATCTGCATTTCAATACACAGTAACTGCATTTTTGTAACATTAAAGACTACAAGAGCTATTTTATACCCACTTCATCCATAGTGGTCTGAGAAAATAATATTTTATAAATCCGAGAACTATAATCTCGTCATATTTATAAGCTTATTCCCTACGGCTGATAGCCCTTACAATAATAGATTTGAATGCAGAGCTGAGCTCACGACTCGGAGTGAAATTAAATCAACCGATAATTATTGAATCCGAATCAAGATTCCCGTTGAACTCTTTTGTAAGAGCGGTGGACTCCCGACAGGCGGCGAGCCAAAGCGGTCGGCGCTGCGCCTGCGCTGCCCGCGGCTCTACTCCGTCAAAATAATGACTAAAATACCAAATCCGTCACACAACAATGAAGTATTATTAGGAAACTGGACAGCAGATCTTATCAAATATCGCCACGGCTTGGCTTTCATCATGGCGGAATTTATAGAAGGCACAATGTTAGCCGAAGACAATGCTGATATAAATCTTAGGTACACGAGATTCCAAAGAAATGTAAAACGTGTTTTATAACAGTTTTGAAAAACATTAATTCTGGTGTCAACGACACACAAACCCACATTACGGTTGAATTGTATTCTCCATTGCCGCCATTGGTCATATCTGCGTAATAGAATAGACACGCGTGATCTTACATTACACCATCTACTTTAGCTAGTTTAAAAGTCGAGGATCAAAGAGTTCAAGTCCGCCATTTAATAGAATATTGCAAATGACGTCCTCTTGAATGAGGTAGGTACCTCGGCGCGGCAATTTGTCTCTATTAAAACGAAGGTGGTTTATTTTAATTAGTACTAACTAAACCTGCTTCATAATCAACGTGTAAAAAGCTTAGAAGATTCTGTAACATCGTCTAATTTTAAAGTACCGCGTATTAGATTATGGCTTTTAAACTTACACTTAAATATAAACATTTCTAACACAGATGTGCGGTTTCGATAAGGTTTGTCAACTCGGTTTAATATATTCTTATAAGCTAACTTCGAAGTATACCTATCGGTCTTAGGCATGCGTGAATGAAATTTGAACAAGAGTTGAAATATTTCAAGTTTTCAAAGTATGGGCCTTATTTGCCGCATCTGCGGCATCCACCTTACCTAATTACATGCTATCACTCAATTATCGCGTTAAATACGACATAATACAGCTTAAGTTGTAAGATAAATTACGTAACGCAACAGGTACTGGATATTCAGCAAAGGTCACAGTGTGCGCTGACCGTGGCGGGCAGAGGGTACACGGAATAAGGGGAAGGGGAAGGGGGGGGGGGGATTTTGCACACGCATATCGTCACCTGCTACGGAGCCGGGAAATCTTGGCTGTCAAACCTTATTGACTTCAAGAATCAGTTTCGTGTCTTCAATCAATTCTATAGACCTGAATAGAGTTTAGATTACGTGAATGATCAAATCGTGTATCGTAACAGATGGTAATAATCCAATATATGAACTTGTAATAATTAATTAATAATAATTCACATGTTGTTTTTTATTTTTTATAGAAAAGTTCAATTGGGGTGGTTTATATACCCGAAAGTGATATAACTTCACGAAAGTATTTACCTATACTAATATATTAATCCTTTTGGCAAGGGACAGTCTGAAATTCTAAGATAATGTAAAATAATTCAGAAAAATTCAGAATAGTAAAATTTTTAATTCAGAAAAATATTGTTTTTTTTTATACACTAGGGGTAATATAATAATTTAATACAATAATAATGATATTAAATTACAAATTAAAGAGCTCTTGAAATGAATTACAAAGAATGCTAGCTTAGTAAATATTGTTATTTCTATAGGAAATAAAATGTCCTAAGAAACTATTTCAAGTTAATTGTTGTTGGTAAATACTATTTTAGGACATTGTGGTTAAGTACTTGGTAATTATAGACACTAGTAATATTGTGAGAAAATCATCATCACCAGCCCTTTAATGTACCCACTGCTTGGCCACGGGCCTTACCTATGGATGGAAGAGATAAAGAGAGAGAAGGGGATAATTATTTTTAGGAATGCTAATCGCTGTAATTATTAAGCTAATATTATTATAATGTTATTTATATTGCAAACTGATAACAATATTGATAACAACAAATCACTTTAATCAACCAACTATTGGATTCGTAACAGAGTACGTACTTATTGTAGATCGTCTGACGTTCAATACTCATAGCACTGCATCAAACAGCTATTTAAACTAGCTGTTACCATTAGCAGTAGCAAGACAAATCCACCACAGGGCAGCCGCAAGGGACCTATTACCGCATTGATTATATGCAAACGGGCGAGCTGTCCGTGCCATTGCCCAGGATACGACTGCTTCCGCCGCTTTTGCCCACGACTTAACGGTCGCAACCTCTATAAATGCCAACAATTCTACTCAGGAAGAATAAATCTAGTAATGACCGCAAAGAATTGCACATATTCTACTTTTAGCGATTCATTCCGCCACTCTCGCCATGTGGAGAAATGAAAAAAATATTTTCTATATGGGAGGTAATTTAGGTACAATAGTAGATATTCAATTAGTAGCGCCCAATGTATTTCATTTTCACAAGGGGTATAGAATCTGGTGATCCAAAACATAATTAAGAGAAGTTAACCCATATTATCGAACTGTGTCCAAGTAAACGGACTCAAAGTAATACGTTTTCGGAAACAATCTTTAAAAGCTAGATTTTAATTAACAAACAACTTACATTGAGATTTATTTTCCATTACCTATCTAATAGTGTTTGTGCTGTCTATAAAGATGCCTAATTATAATTGTGTATCCCTCCCGACATCGCTATAAAGGTTCTGCTATCAGTTAGATATTAATACAATTAATCCCGTTACACGTAAGTACAGGTTATATTTTAAGGTGCCTGGGAATGTGCAGTGATTTATATAAGACTGAAAATATACTTTCGTTTGCTAATAAAATGGTTTTCCAGGAATATGCCAATAAATGTAAATTAACTGGATAAATGTCTTGCACAGGCAATTTGTGATTGCAGTAAACATTTTATTTGTTTGTTGAGTAATAAGAAATGATTATTCTGCTAAAATTCCAATCTGTGAAACATCATCTATGAACATTTTGCAAGGGATAAATATTATTGCAGAGAAACGTATATTTTTCTAAATGCGTTATACGTAATACGTTACCTAAGTGCTTTTAACCTTTACCAAAAAAAGTGGTGCCCATTTTACAGTTTTCAATGGGATGACACTAGAATAAATCTTTAAAAAAGCAGTGTATTTTAATAATTCAATTCATTTTGTCTTAGAACATATACAATTACTTAACTATATTTTAGAACATTTGCTTATAGTATTTATAACCACAAATAATTACTTTCTTGAAAAAAGAAGATTTTGTAAAAAGTTGTTCATTCTTTTGTTAATATTTTATCTGTTAGGCCGTACGGCTGGCACGCAACTTTAATCCTGACGAGTGGTAGACCTCTACTAACGACACATTTGAACATAACATTATCACTGGCTATGCGATCTGCATGTTATTCAGATGCCCTCAATGTTCATGTACGTAGCTCAAATAGCCCTTGGCTGCATCAGCATTGCATTCAGATAAAATTTCATTACCTACCTCAACTAAAAGGTTTAGAAACATTATTTTACACAACATTAAACGGTTCCAAAATAGAAAATAAATTTGAAATTTGATACTTGATCGTAAAAAGACTTTACTAATAAACTGAGACCACTGAGCTGACGCTGAGAGGCAAACTACTACAATTTTATTCTATATTTATGATTATTTGATTGAAATTAAGACAACTGAATTTATACCTATAAGCTCTTTTTTTAAACATATCATCCTCACATAAAGGAAATGTGTATTAACGGCAATATCACGCCAATGCAAGGTCCTATGTAATAGGGTCCTATCTACCGAGCACCTTATTAAATTTAATAACAATCATGTTCTTCATATTAGTAATTGTTTTAATAATAGTCCAATCTTCTCTACACTATTATGTACCCACTTTACATTCAGGTTTATTAAAAGGGGATGATAATGTATAGACAGTGGTGAACATTTCAATTTAATTTTTTTATACGTGCTGAGAAGACATTGACGTGAATGTATTAATAAAACTACAATACTATTTTGTCCTATTGTATTAACGCAAAATGAAGATTGAAAGTCGAATTGTAACAGATACAATTGTATCGTAAATATCGTTGTTTGTAAGCTTGAAGAGCCCGAAGGAGCGTGTTCGTGAGCACGAGGCGGGAACGGGCGTGAGGTGGCCAAGTGGTGTTTTACCGTTGGCCATTCACCTCAAGGGGAGAAAATACCCAAATATATAAAACACTACAAACAACATTATACAACATTATTAATACGACACTATGAGGAACACAATCACACACAAAATGGAGTCGGCGCAATATTTATTATTCCTTTTTTTTTTGTGTCTTTCCCGATGTCTTTCCCGAGGGATTCCCAACTTACGCCGGGGTCAGCGCCGAGGAGGAGATGTCCGAAACACTGAACACCCCCCCAGACGGGGTGGCCTGTTGAATGCACACACGAGGGCTAACCCATGTGTGCAGGTCACGCTTGACGAACCTAGGGAGGACGAAGATGAGCTCGCCTCCTTCGGCCCGTCCGTCTGCGCCGGAGGGGAGCGGCAAGAGCATCGTCTTCCCGGTCCCTCTCCGCTGCCTCCTTCTGCGACATGACAGTCTCGCAGAAGGAGGCGGCAGCCTCCCAAATTCTCTCGCTCCCAACCATGGATCTAACCAGAGTTGGGAGCGAGAGATAACCACCGCCAAGCGCCGCACAGAGTGTGCGGCGCTCAAGTCGCCAGGCCGGGCATACGCAAAGTGTATGCTCAGCCGTATCATCAGGAGCGTCGCAGTGATGACACCGCAACGACTCCTCCCGACGGGCGACCTTGTGCAGGTAGTGACCGAAACAGCCATGTCCGGTCAACACCTGCACAAGGCGGTAGGTGAGGCTGCCGTGCCGGCGCCCAACCCACTCCTCCAACACCGGACGGATGGCCTCAACCGTCCGGTGGCCGGCACGCGGGACTAGGAGTGCCTCTCCCCACTGACCAACGGCCTCCCGCTTGGCCAGGGTACGCACCCGTCTGATTTCCTCGAGAACAGGGCGTTCCCCCCGCACTCTGGCGGCGACCCGTGCTCGATACACCCGGGACAGAACCCGGGCTTCGAATTCCCAGGGAGGCGTACCTGCTAATACGCAGGCAGCCTCGTGGCTGACCGTGCGGTATGCCCGCACAGTCCGGGTCGCGATGACCCTCTGCGGTTGACGCAAGAGGGGCCGCGTGCGGGTGGAGAGGCACTCCGCCCATACCGGGGCTCCGTACAGTGCCATCGACCGTATCACGTTGTGATACAGTCGACGGCAAGCCGTACCAGGACCCCCCAAGTTGGGGAGGACACGTCCGAGGGCAGCTGCGGCGGCGCACAGCCGAGGAGCGAGGAGCTTAAAGTGCTTCTCGAAACTCCACCGGGGGAATATTTATTATTCCTATTATATATATTCCTCTCCTGTTAGCATTATCTCCTCATTCACTCCATTCGCAGTCATGTCATTTCTTACGCAACCCATCCATCTCTTCTGCGGTCGCCTGATATAATATACCAGTAATAAATCAAAAACTGAGCTCTCTCTAGGTAAGTTAATAACATTCAGTAGTGAGCACATTCTGATATTGCATGCAGAGGAAACTAGATTGGGCTATAATAAAATTAAACTAATTAATGTCTGGTAGGGTATTAAATGAGGCAATAAAAATAAATTATTTGAAAGTTTTTGTCTCATATGTAATACTGGTTAGTTGGTTAGAATCTTTATTTCTATAAATTTTTAATTGGTGCCGGATGCGCTGTGTTGTACCACGGAAAAATAAAAATTTTATGCGTCCGCTTAAATCCCCGCCATCCATTTGGTTTATTTTAGGTGATCATATTATTCTTCTTAAATGTGGGTGCAAATGATGTTGAAAATTACTACGCGTTTCATCATCGACCGCCTTCGAATAACCACTATCCCTTTAACCAAATTATTGGATGATGCATTCTATCCACAGTTCAACATTTTACATACATACATACATAAATCACGCCTATATCCCAGAAGGGGTAGGCAGAGGTGAACTAGCACCCACGTTTCGCCAATTATGTTAAGTCCCATGTAATAGGTGGCGAGCCTATTGCCATTTATCGGGCACAAAAGTCGCAGTGCATTGCTGGGTGGTATAAGAGGAACGCTGCTGCCCATTCTTCATCACTGATTTATCCTTAGTCGCCTTGTACGACACCCACGGGAGAGATTTGGGGTGGTGACAATTGTATTCTACATTCAACATTTTGAATCCACTTAATAGTCGCACTTTGTTAATTGGACGAGTACCTATGCAAAGAGAGACTAGACCGCCACTTTGCTCTATCCTCACACAACACTATTTGTGAGGATAGAGTTTCATTAATTATATTTTAGAAAAAGCAAAAGCAAAATGAATGAGACAGGACATACCAACGTTGTAATCGGCTTCTCACAAATAATTTCATTATTTTCTATTCTTCCAAGTTCGTCCTATTTCCGTCTGATCACTCTTATTAAAAGTGTGGAAGAATTTTCGACTGCTATATGTAAAGTGCACTACTGGTGCCTTAATTTATAGTTGGGTGCTAAAAAATATGTCTGGATTAAAAAACGATGTGTCGGGAAATTTGTAGATATTTTTTTTGCTAGTTCACCTCTGCCTACCCCTTCGGGGATATAGGCGTGATTTATGTATGACGTGATATATGTGTTTTTGAATAGTGTATGCCCAATGTCCAGTGGTGGACGGTAAGCGGCAGAAAGCGCGGGCGCGGGCCAAGGCGCGCGGGGCGCCGAGTCCCGCGGATGCGCAGGTTCAATACCCGCGCCCGTTCCGTCGCGACCATCCACAATGGCGGCCAGACCATACTTGACTAGAGTCCGGTAAACCACCGTTTTCTTGCGTTTTATACTCGAATCAAATAGACAGCTAAATTAATACTTCTTCTTTTGTTTCAATTTCATGGTAGGTATGATGACGATTATTATCTACTTAGAAATTTAATATACTCGAGCATATTAGTCAAAATGTAAACACGTCCATTGATTACGTAAAAATAAAAAAAAATACAAGATTTACATGACATACGTATATAGGTACTAGCTAACCCGGCAAACGTTGATTTGCTCTTATTATAATAATTTAGTAGTAATAATATAGCAGATATTGATCCGCAAAGGAGACTCAACAAAGGTTTTGTCAAGTTTTGGCAATATAGTAGAAATGTAGCAGGGATCCACCAGAACTATTAAAATTTTTAAAGTGGTCTATGAAAAAAAATGAGGATACTCTGATCTAGAGTTATAAAAAATTGCTTTATTCTCAGACGATACACAAATATCGGTCAAGCCGTCTCGGAGGATTTCGATAACAAGTTCAGTGTCACTTTTTATTAAACAAAAGAAAACAATTTACTAACTGCAGTCGAAAAGTCCAAAATAAGCTCACGGCCTTATGCACGGCTTCTTATATAGCTAACTAGTGTAAAATTATTATGCCTAATTAAACATAAACCGACTTGTTCATGTGCTTTTTTATATGTTAAGAGACCATTTACTTAATAAATTGAGACAAATAAAAACAGTGCCATAGTTAACCAATGCGCAAAAGAAACTTTACCTAATTACAATCTTACACAAGTATGTGCAAACTGCTCAACCTACATAGAACCCATACAACCTACGTAGGTAGTATATTCAAGATTTATTCAACTGTGATTCAAAGCTATAAAATGACCACGAGTGGGTGACAATAATTAATTTGTTAAAACCTGCTTTGTAAACTTACTTGGCAGTCGTTATATGACTCTATGTGACCTCTTACAGCAAGATAATATTTAAGAACATTTGCGATGTTTCTTTACATTAAAAGGTAAAATTATTGATATATTAATTAAGAATGCTATTTTCTGTTTGTTTAACACATACCATTTAGGTAAACACGGATACGAGAGAAATTATGCCACAGCTGTGAAAAACAATGACCAGAGTTCGCAATAGATATTAAAAATACAAATAAATGTAAGTAAGTAATAAAATTAGTAACAGTTCTGCAGTTGTTTAAGAACGATGCTTAACTATTGGAGCATGGAAAAACAAGGATGAGTTTTATTTTAACAGATACAATTAACGGCGGGTCCCTATCAACACTTGAAGATAGATATACTACAGCTTAGTTGCTTAAATGCACTCCCTGTGTGCATTTAAGCTAACTAAGCTTACTAGCGTTCAGTGGCGTGGCGTGAAAAAACTAGTTAGGCAAGCCACAACTATATGAAGCCTCTTATGGTTTAAGCATTAACTTTTAACACCGCCTGCTAGGACACGGCTACAACTGTTCAACGCCATCTAGTGACGAAGCGGAGAACTACGTTGCCACTTTTGCGTGCTTGTGCTTTGTTTTATACAGCCAGAAAGAGAGATCATTATACAAACAAAAGCCGTGTTAATAAGGGAAGGACGATTCAACCCGGTCCGGAGCGGCGCACGACCGCGATATTGAGTGCAGTTCACAAAAGAAATTCCGCTTTTATGGCTATTGCAATAAGATCTAAAATATTTACTTTTGACGGAACTTGTTTTCGTGGGAGTTTATTACTAATGTGTGCGTGTGTCGTAGTGTATCGATGCATAAGCGCGTAGGCTGCCGAAATGCCGGCTTGATGCCGGCTTGTAGGCAAACTTTAGGTACTATTTCGCGTTGCGTGCGCCTGACAAGACTACGCTTGTCTGTGTGCGTGCAGGCGCTGTATAGCAGGCGTCCATAACTCGATATTTAGCGAGTTAGTTGAAGGAATCTAGAGAGCGGGAGCGAATTGTATGTACCTGTGTTGCATATTGTTTCGCGCGCGTTTAATACTGTTATGATAAGATTATATTGATGGATTTTTTTTATTTGCTTATAAAATGGTATTGTACTTGAATTATGGTAATGATTTTTTTATGCTCGCTCGTTTGGTACGGCTGTTGGGAATCGGGTTATATGGACGCTCCGCCACTGCTAGCGTTTAACCTTTAACCTTTTTAGGCCTAGGGGCCTACCGCCTAACTCGATTGCTAATGCAAAAGCTGTAGCTTATGACGTCACGCTGTCATTTCGCACCCAATGTACCTAAACTATTAGCAATAGCTTTGAACGAATGATCACCGAATGATTTTGTATGAATTTAGCACAAAATCCGTGCCGCCTAAAAATTCAGAATGGCTGCTGTAAGCAGTGCATTGCAATATAGCTATCATCAGCAATCGAGTTAGGCGGTAGGCCCCCTGGTAGCTATTATATGGTGGCCTAGGAGCGGAAAAAAAACATAGAATATGCCATCCTCATCATCATCACCAGCCTTTTAATTTCCCCACTGCTGGGGTACGGGCCTATGGATGGAAGAATATAGGGAGATTGGGCCATGACCCACCACGCTGACCATTTGCGGGTTGGTGAGTATTAACGACTGCCCATGCAGCCGGGATTAATGCTCGGGCTTAACATGCCTTCCGAAGCACTGAAGGAACTTGAGATAAAACATGTTTGCTGCCAAGCGCGCTATGCTACTACGCTAGCGAGCTCCTCAGTCAAATGTACCTTTTTTTTATCCAGGGGTAAACTGCAGTTACGCATTCCTTCGCCGCGACGGGAACACCGCCTTGAAGGATATGTGGGACTCGAGGGAAGAGGTTCCCTCCATACGCCACTAAACATCCCCTGGGTGATACACCTCAACGCGTTGACGGAGGCCTAGGACATGACAAGAAGTCTCCCATCCATTGACCCCCATCGCGTTGCCCGCAGTAGCAGGCTCTCCTCTACCTAGTGCCGCAGCCCCCGTATCACAGGGCGCCGCGGCTCTCCCCAGGAGTTCCCCCGTCGGGCTAATGTTCCCGGCTCGGCGAACGAACCTCTTCTGCTGCAAACGGGCAAGCCCGGAGCTAAGCCCTCCCCACCTATGCACACAGCCGCCGGACAAACGCCCCGACACGGCTCCACACACGTCTCCAACAGTGGCGCCAGAAGGGTAAGCACCCTTCCGGTGCCACGATTGGGGACAGCCACTAGTTGGCCCTGAAAAGGGCCGTTTCACGGGTCTACAGCCCCGCCCTCTGGTAACAGAGGGACGGGAGGCGGCCTTCCCCCCTCCTGCAGGCCTCACAAGAGGCCTCCTCCCTCACACGCCGCCGGACAAACGCCCCGACGCGGCCCCACACACGTCTCCAACAGTGGTGACAAAAGGGGCCCGGATGAAACTCAGCGTTAAAATTATGGCTATGGTCTACGCATTGCCCCCCCTCCGAAGGCCGTGGCCATCCCGTGGCCGAAGCGCAAATGCGCCGCTACCCCCACGTCTTAGGTGGGAGGTCCAACGCACCAGTGAGGGCACCAGGGTCTGCATCGACCAGCCAACGCTGCCTCTTCCGGCACCACCATTGGAGACCACTACGACCAAAGGCCGTACCTCCTCTGTTCCGAAGCTAGCCGTCTGGTTGATGGTTCGACGCGGCAGACGTCGATCCATCAACCAGCCGTTGCCCAGGGTGCACCACGTGGAGGTCTCGGAACTTCGCACCCCCAGTCAAATGTACCTACTTCAACTAAAAAGTGATGTTGAGAATGTCGTAAAAGTCAAGTAACTCGATTAAGGGAGATTTACCCTTGAGGATGCCCGAGTAACTCGAGTAAGGGAGTTTTACCCGATGTATAACAATTATCATCTTGGGGCATACGAATAGTGGAGAGCAAACCAAAATCAGGCTTGGTGTCAGACAGGCGGCCGGCTGTTTAACCTAAGCCAAAACCTTGAGCAATATGGATTGGCATGTTGTTACACTAATCACTCTCTCCGTTCAACGCCTTTTGACATGGCCTCTGCTATTACTTTTTTACCTATATTCATTAATCACTAATATATTTCCGGTGTCACGAATAATGAATTAAAAGGGTATTGCATTCATTAATAATTTTCTATTTCATGTATTTACCGTGAGCGAGCCGGGTCGTGATAGAGAAAGGAACGTTTAACAGTGCGTAAGCTTAAAAGGCGGTCTGTATAAATGGACATTACCTAACTCTCACTAACTGCCGCACTCAGAGACGTCAATTAACGTTAATGAGTACCTATTTAATACAAAAAAATTACATTCCAAAACAAGTGGCTATTCTTGCCGGGTCCATGGTCTAGATTTAAATGTTTTTTATTGACATTAAGTACTCATTAACGTTAATTGACGTCTCTGAGTAAGGCAGTTACACTGCTTACGTTTCCCTATCGCTCTCTCTCCCTCTCTTTCTTTGTGCCATGTCAAATTTACTTCGAATTAAAAATAATATTAAAATCGGATTTACAAAAAACATGCTGTATACAAATATAGGACGACGAAAATTTTCTACTGAACTGAACCAATATGTTTTGATAACTGCGTGAAATTGTTAGTACAAGTGCAACTAGTCGCAGCCTGGTATTGAAATAGGAGCAATGTGCTTTGGCTACACGGCAATGTTTGTTGAGTTCCATTGATATAATTTCACAATTTCTAATTTACATTCTGCTTCGTGAAAAAGTTGTGTCTAAATATTTTTGGCAGACTCGTCACTATCATTTCTTTAGAAACAAGATCCCAATTTAATCACATACCTAATATTCACCATTTTGAATAGTGACGTATAAGGTTTTAATAGTTACCACGTGTGGGATGTCGGAAAATTATACAAATTATACACAAAACCTGTGGGTAGAGGCCTATAAGGTCAGCCTTGCACCCACACGCACCTTATAAGTTAGCTCTAAAATGTTACCTAACAACAAAATTAAAAGAACTCAAAGAACGGTAGTATTTCATTCAATATTCTACACTGTCGCTAATACATTTAAGATTCAAAGCAGTATTTCGTCTTAAGCTCTCTACCAGTTATTAATTCTTTTTAAGCTTGGTTTGCAACATTCACCTTTACCTAAAGAGGCAGGCGGATTTTAGAACGTGCGTCGTGGGCGATAGTTGATTGGTGGGAGACAGTTTTGCCTTATAAAATAAGATACATAGGTACCAAACATATGAGCCTGTAATCAAAATGGTTAAGATAAAAACCTTAACAGAAACTCTTGCAATAGGCATTTCGTCGTACGGCAGGCCTTGAGTCCTAAGTCCACCAAGTCTTTTCTAAAAGCCTCAGATTCGAAGCGGCTCCTTGCCTTTTTCATTATGCTGCAGTGGAAATCCATTCTGCAGTCTTCTGAAAATTCTTGAGATAAAGAAACTGATATTCAAATAGTGTAAAATAATATGCTTCAATAAGCCCTTCGACAAACAACCTACCAACCTACCCATTTAAAAAGAACCACTGTATCTAGCAGTTACGTGACAAGTTTATTGATATTTCAAGCTATCACCTATCGAATTCTTGCTTTTAATAGGTTTTTCTCGATTGGCTAATTACTTATCTACATACTACAAAGCAGGAACCGGGTCTTATTTAGATTATTTTTTTTTAATTGTAATTATCTTATGCAGTAATGAGAAATGGGCAGCAGCGTTCTTGATATACCTAGAACTACCTTATGCAATATACCTACTGTAATTTACATTCACGATAGATGGCAATAGGTTCGCTCCTATAGCGGGAGAGCTAATGAACCCGCCGACTAACGGTCGTCCTGTAAGGCTAGAAATTTGTAGAATGATGATTTAAAGCACTTTTAGGGCTAAAACCATGACCTGGCAGGCGTCAGCCCTGCAGGACATCATAATTTTTTCTTTTGAAGGTGTAAAAAAAATAAAAAATAAACCTATTCCTGTAAGGTTGAAAATGTAATATGATTTGGTTTAATTTATTTATTGTAAATTATAAAAAAAACAGACAGGTGATTTCGGTCAAGCAGAAGTACCGGCCAGGCGAATCGAAAAGTGTAAAAAAAAAACTTGTTCCTGTAGGCCTATTCGCTAACTTTTACTGTGATAATCACCGAACTATTTACTTAACCATTACTGTTTTCACAGGACAAGTGTCACAATAACGTTATAGTAAATTAGTAATGGATCAGTAAATAGTTCAGTGATTATCACTCTCAAGTGTCAAAAAAGTTAGCGAATAGGCCTACTATAAGGTTGAAAATCTAATATGATTTAGTTTATTTATTGTAAATTATAAAAAAAATAGACAGGTGATTTCGTTCAAGTAGAAGTACCTGCCAAGCGAATCGAAAGTTGCACAGTTTAGGCGTGAAATAAACATTATTCAATATAGTTGAAATTTATATATTTTATTAACTAGCTTTCTTCCCGCGAATTCGTTGGCGTTAACAACACAAATCCTTTTTTTATGACTTGAATGACAATGGGATGAATCTTACTACAAACTTCTAAAGGACTTTCTCTGTAGTCATAGTGCATCCGATCGAAACTTAATTGAAAAACTTTAAATAAACATTTGGTATCTTTCGCAGAATTTCAGTTTCGCACCATGGCACTTTCGTAAAACGACATTTTCGCACAATGTCACTTTCGCAAAACGCCATTTTCGAAGGATGTTTTTTAACGTTACTTTTACTTGAAACTCTATCTATCAAATAATTTTATTTTTCTTATCTTAGTAATAGGTTGGGGAAAAAGTTTCTTCGCATTTTTTAAGAAAATTCAAAACATTTTTTAATATAGTTTATTTACATTTAACTAAAGTATGTAGGTACCATTTTGTTCGATAACTTTTTGCCATCTTGTAGGTAGGGACATGATCCCATTGCTATAGAAATTTTGGGACTTCTGGTCAAAATACCGCGACAAGTGTTTTTGGCAGTCCTCTCGTGATGTTAACCTGACACTGCCTAAAGAATTCTGAAGAGACCGAAACAGGTGGAAATCTGAAGGTGCAAGGTCAGGACTATACGGCGGATGCATTAACACCTCTCAGCCAAATTCTCTTAATTTTTGCTGAGTGGCTAAAGATGTGTGAGGTCTAGCGTTATCATGATGAAAAACCACAACCCTTCTGTTGATTAATTCCGGCCGCTTTCTCTCAACTTCTTGCTTTAATCTCATCAGTTGTTCGCAGTAGAGTTCAGAATAGATGGTCCTGCCTGGTGGTAACAGCTCATAATGAATAATGCCCTTCCAATCCCACCACACACACAGCATCACCTTGTTGCGAGTTAACCCGGGTTTCGCCACAGTCTGTGAAGCCTGACCGGCCTTTGACCACGACCTTTTTCGCACGTTCTTGTCGTACGTGATCCACTTTTCATCACCAGTTATCAGCTTTTTCAAAAATGGTTCGGTTTCATTACGTCGTAATAAAGAATCACAAATGAGTACACGGTTCATTAGGTTTCTTTCAGTGAGCTCGTGAGGTACCCAAATGTCGAGCTTTTTTGTGTACCCAGTTTTTTTCAAATGCGCCAAAACTGTTTTGTGGTCAATTCCCAGTTCTTCAGCTACGTCGTAACTACAGACATGCCGATCTTGCTCCACTTTTTCAAAAATAGCATCCATTTTATCTGTAATAGCGACCAGAGCGATGTGCATATTTGACATCAAAATTTCCGGATTGAAAACGCTTAAACCAAATTTGTGCTACTCTCACAGACACTGCACTAGGTCCATAAACATCGCAAATTTTTTTCGCGGCTTGCGTTGCATTTTTACCTTTTTGTAGTAAAATTTTAAAATGTATCGAATTTCTTCATTAGATTCACTCATCTTGGCGGTACGAAAAACAAATGAAAATCACACATTTTCCTAATTTGGTGAAATGGAGATTTCTTTTACATAATGTAGTCCACGAAAAGTGAGTGGTTAATACACTTCTGCCTAACCCTTTTTTTTAGCCAGGTGTAAACTACAGTTACGCATTCCCTCGCAGCAGCGGGAAACCCCGCCACGAAGGATATGTGGGACTCGAGGGAAGACGTTCCCTCCATACGCCACTAAACATCCCTTGGGTGATACGATACACCTTCAACGTGTTGATGGGGGCCTAGGACATGACCAGAGTCTCCCATCCATCGATCCCCCATCGCGTTGCCCGCTAAAGGCAAGCCCTCCTCAAACCTAACGCCGCAGCACCCGTATCACAGGGTCGCGGCCCTGCCCAAAAGTTCCCCCGTCGGGCTAACGTTCCCGGCTTGGCGGACGAACCTTTACTCCTCAAACGGGCAAGCCCGAAGATAACCCTCCCCATCTATGCACACAGCCGCCGGACAAACGCCCCGACACGGCTCCACACATGTATCCAACAGTGGCGACAAAAGGGGCCGGATGAAAAAATTAAGGCTATGGTCTACGCATTGCCCCCCTCCGAAGGCCGTGGCTATCCCGTGGCCGAAGCGCAAATGCGCCGTTACCCCCACGTCTTAGGTGGGAGGTCCAAGGCACCAGTGAGGACACCAGGGTCTGCATCGACCAGCCAACGCTGCCTCTTCCGGCACCACCATTGGAGACCACCTATACAACCAAAGGCCGTACCTCCTCTGTTCCGAAGCTAGCCGTCTAGTCCGAAAGTCAGACCAGACGTTGCCCAGGGTGCACCACATGGAGGTCTCGAAACTTCGCACCCCCTTCTGCCTAACCCTGCGGTGTATTTATTTATGAACGTATTTTATTTATAGCAATAGGTAGGTACTGCGACAAATATACTCGATGGGCAACTAGGTTCGCCTCCTGTCATCTAACCCGGACAGGCAAAATGTGATGTAGTTAGTACCTACTTATTTACATACTTCTAACTATTCCCTGGATTAACTGACTAAACATGGCATAAATTATATAGATTTGTAATATGAATTGTGCTGTGACTTCACGCTGACAATTAAATATCCTACTGCTGACTACCAAAATCCCATCCCTTTTTGCAACGCAGACAACATTGACAATTTCCAAAAATTCCATTTCAGAAGCGGTATCCACAAATTAAGATGTTTAAATCTTAAAGTATGTGGTTTTAATTCGAAACAAACCTATTGAAGCTGTAGGTACCTACTCGACTAAGTCATGTCTGAAACATATTTTACGTGTCGTGGACTGTCGTGGGGCGCCAGGAACCACATCGGTTTCATATATTTATTATGGTTAGAAACATATCTGGATGTCTTATCGAGTCGTGGCTATATGTCTCTAACCATTCCACACGACACTTCACGACCACGGAGCAGGTTATAATATAGTCTTTGTCCACGACACATTAATATTGTTTCCGCATTTAGTGTTAGAGTGCACGCCAGATAAGTCCGCGCGTGGTTAATATTGGAACTAAAATTTCACCTGCTATTTTGTTTGCCTAGGAGTGTCAATGTTAGCGAGCAGCGCCACCCATCACGCGCAGACTTATCTGGCGCGCACTCATAGGTACCTACTCTCACTAAATACCTATTTAAACATATTATATTATAGCCACGACTCGATACGACATCCAAATATGTCTCACAACCATAATAAATGTATGAAACCTTCTGCGATATGATAGGCAAGTACTATCGATTATATTGACTTAGACAGTATCGATCGATATTATAGACCAAAAATAATATCGTCTATAGAAACTATCGGTAGGTAGGTACCAATTCACTACAACACTAGTTATTATCATAGACACAAACTATAATGCCATTACCTTTAGTGCGTTTCATCTTATAGTTCCTATGCCGTCATGGTGGTAGTATTGCAGGGAGATTTTTTTTCTTAAACAATTATGCATCTATCTTATTTTGTTACTTATAACTACGAGCGGTAGTAAGCAGTAGTTACATGTTCGTTTTTTTATGATAGTCTTATAAACTAACTCGTAAAAAATTGCGATAACAGTTAGTTCATGATATTATTAGTCTGATAGAAATTAGATAGATAAATATTAATTGTAGTGACGTAAGAAGGATAGACTCATTAAGTAAAAAAAGGTTAAATCATACTAAAATATTATATTTATTATGATTAACAATAATTGTGTTCATCTAACATGTCTACATTTGATATTTCCTCACTCTTATCAGTCCTTAAATCGATAATAGTACCGTGGCAACACTGCGCTGTTGCACCTGACAATCCTGTCATTGACAATTGACGTTATTGTTCGGTAGATACAATTTGATTCTAATTTCCAACGGCTGACTTAAACTATCTTGTTACAATTTTATGTGAAAAGCTATTATAATTTTCTGTGTTGTGCAAATAAACAATAAACAAAGTTTATACCTACCGATCCTGTTATTCATTTATTTGGAGTTCACTAAGGCGAGAAGACAACGAATAATATTATGGACATACAAAGCCAAATACCGTAAAGTACTATTTATTTACAGTTAAAAAACTATAATTTGTTATTTATCAAACACTTAATAAAACCGATACTGGTAACCCAATTTAATGGCGGCAATGCGACCTTGTACACACTAATATGGATTTACGTTTTTCACGTTCACAAAAGACCTTAGCTTTTAACACAATTAATCTTTCATCACTTATCAATGTTTTGGACATGATTTTCTCAAAGATTTTCTATAAAACATAAAAAAACCTGCAAATATGACTTACGTGTTGATGCTAATGACATGACAGACAGGGCAGCCACCACCACGGCATAGGAACTATAAGATGAAACACACTCTAGTCAGTTTGTTTGTCGCTAGTGGTGACCAAAGCGTGATAAAGAATTGTCAAAATCCATGGATAAATAGTAGTTCCTAATTTCGCCACCAGACAGCTAAGTTGGTGGCACTGATACTATAATTTTATTTCGCATTTGGAAAGGCTACAAGTTTTAGCCTATACGGCCATATCTTTAGTATTATTTTAATCATTTCGATAATAACAATAAAAGGTGTCCGTGATGTCAATGTCATCCTGGCAGAAAGAATAGAAGAACTCCATCATAATAATATTATGCGGGATTTGTCTGTTCTGTGGAATCAACAATTAAAATACCAGACTTCTTGAACATATTTATTATTCGTCAACACGATAACTAAAAGCAGATCCAGTAATGGTCATCTGCTATTTGATGACTGATTGCCACTAAAACAAAAAGAAGAAGAACTAAAAGCACACAACAACACCTTATTTACACAATATGTCTGTAGCAGTACAACACAATAAAAAACTCCAGTACAGATTATACAATCCTCATTGTCCCGCCAACGCACGAGATCTGTTTTATCTGCTGAGATATTTTTGTTTTGCCTGTATTTTAAAATGGCAGGTGATGAAAGTGACAGGTTTGTAAATAAAATCTAAGAAAAAATATTTAATTTATTTTCAATTCAATTCTTTCGTAAAAATATACTGTTAAAATTGTTGATAATTATCTATATTATATTTTTAAAATTATTTTTAATTTAAATTTTCAGTGATTATAAACCGTCAAGTGTTGCGATTATCAGAGAAGTATACGATAGTGAAAATGCCCACATTAAGTTTGAAATGGAACTGGAAAGAGCCCTTGAGGCCGGTGTTAGTGTAATAGTGATAGAACCTGAACCTCTTGGGGAAGAAACAGCCAGATGGATTTATGTTGGAAATGTTTTGCATAAAATTTCCATTTACAGTGGAATAGGCTGCATTGTATCAGGTATAAGAAATTTATTATAATGCTAAAACGCTTTGTAACGTTGCAAATAATAGTTTAATGTTTTAGCTTGTTTTCAATTTTATTAACCTTTCAACTGTGGATTAAAAGCAGGTAAAAACTTGTAATAGTTTTGTATGTTAAAAATCATTATCATCACTTCTTCATCATTACCATACTTAATTAAATTCACTGCTTGATTTTCTGCTGATGACAATGTAAAGGCGAGATTCCACCAGTGTCCTGAACCGTGCAGCACAGCATACGCATAGGTGTTTATTGAATATTCTTATTCAGGTTTTCAGTAAACCACCTACACAGATGTTGTGAAGTGATGCGGAGTGCAGCCGAGCTTGAGTGAGCAACAACAACAAACAGTGGTTTACTGAAAAAGTAAATTAGAATGCCCAATAAACATCTACTGGAGCACACTGTGGTGCACTGCTGGAATTTCGCCATTAACCATAACTATATCAGTGGTGTTTCAATAATAACAGAACTGTGTTAAAATATAAATTATTACTATTGAAACACCACTGAGACAATAATTGTTACAATAACATTAGGCCCTAGTTCACTAATGGTAAATTTTATACTGGAATTTAATTTACTTCAATCCATGTCCAATTTTTTCCCTGTAATAAATCAATTGGAAGAATTGACAGTTTAACATAATAACAATCTATTTCAGGTTTAGCATGGAGCTCATTAGCCTGTACACCCTTTGGAGTGGTTTCTATCCTATGCACTGGCTGCTACACACTTTCATGGCAATGGGACCCATGTTGCAAATATCAAGAAGAAAAGGACAGAAGACGACTAGCAACCTTGCCTGTTCTTAGTGATCTCACATCTGCAACACCTGTGGTACTGATTCGGAAGGATAACAGAAGAAAAATTATAGTCCAGAATACAGTGGCTATAACAGCTGCTGCTATATGCTTATGGAGAATATATAATATATTTAAATAGAAAACATATATTTATCCCATATAGCATAATTTTCCAATATGCCTGTAAACCAGTTAGAGTGTTCTCAAATTACATATTGTCAAAGACAATTTTAAAAAATATTAGTGCTTGTTAATGTAGATATTTAAAATAATATTGTAACTAGTTAATTAGAATATAGTTTTGTAAAAATTGTTATAAAAATGAATAATTTTAATTGTAGATTAGATGAACAAGCCTGTACAAAAGAAAATTGTTTGTATTATATTAAGGAGCTTTTTAGTTGTGTATAATACCAGTTGCAAAATTCTGCTACTCAATTCATCAGTGGTAAGTCCAGTCACTGTATGTAATAAAGTAATTAATGTAAAAGGTCCCTTTTTATTTCTTAAAATTAATTACAACATTAATTATGTAGCTACAAAATGTTCTAATCCTAAAATGTTTACAATTACAATCTACATTCCCACAATGTTTTGAAAGTATTTTTAATCTCAAATAATGTCCTATCTATTCTGTAATTATACAGAATTTATATATTTAATGACTATAGAATACAATATCACAAGAACATGTTCTGTTATATTTTAACGCATATGAAACTGTAATTTATACATTGTTAGATGTGTATTATCTAATACTATAATATACCTATGAAGAACTGTTAAATTCTGACACCATTCTGAATGGTGTAAGTAAAACAAAGTACCATTCCCTAGGTATATAAAACATACAGCTGTTCCTAATTTATTTTGACAAATTTTAATATTACATTATAGAGTTACTTTGTATTATTCATTAGACTTAACAGCTCTTTTAGCCATTATCCAGAAGTAAATAGATGGTACAAAATGTCTTAAAAATATTGCTACTTTGGGTATTAGTTGGCTGACAATCATTTCTTTGTCATTTTTAAGAATTGAATCAAGTATTTTTTGTGCTGCATATTCGGGTGTAAAGCCAGCAGCAGTACTTGTGTCCATCTCTGAAAGTAAAAACAAAATGTTATGCCTTAAATAAACGAGTTTCTTAAAAAAGCAACAAAACTGAACTGTGTTAAAAAATAATTATCTGCATTACAGGCAATTATTTTAAAAGATAACATAATTCTAATCACAGAATTATCTTTTATCAATATTTCTATTATACTGTAAAACCACGATAAAAGCCTCAGAAACGGCTATTCGCAAGATTTAGGTGTATCAGTAAATGAATATTAAACCTTTTTAGTCTTGAGAAATTGACTACATATTACATACAATTGACTACATATATATTTTTAATGACCACTGATTGTGTATGACGATTTTTGTATGTGTTCAATATTCCACTTAAGTTAGATGGTATTGGTACTTTACTATTGAAAATGAATTTACTAATTAATAGCCATCTTAGATTGTTATAAAAATCTAGTATTCACCTCCATGCCTTCCACCAGATTCATTGAAGGCATTAACAGAAATAGCTGTTTTAATGTAACCAGGGCTCACTACAGTCACATTTATATTGTGCTGCTTTATTTCAGCCCTAAGGGAATCTCCAAATGCTTGCATCGCATGTTTGGAAGCAGCATATGCTGAACGATCTGGAATTGCAATGAGGCCTTGAACTGAACTAACAAATACAATATGACCTTTTTTTCTTTCCACCATTCTTGGTAATATTTCTGGAAAAAAAATTATACACTTCTTATTGGTAGAAAATAAATATATACGATAATTATGCTAAATAGTAGCAACATTTGCTCTACCTTTAGTTAAAGCTATAGTCCCAAAATAATTAATATACATGATTTGTTTGAAAACTTCCATTTTCGAATGCAAAATAGAACCTCTGTGAGAAACTCCACCATTATTTATTAGTATATCAATATGCCCACAAGCACTTAAAACTTTTTGAACAAATTTGTCTATTTGGCCTAGATCAGCAAGATCTAATTCCACAATAACAGGTTCTTGTACAGGAATAATCTGAAAATTTTAATTAAATTAGTATGTGATAAATTATATAGAGCAGTTAAAGTAAAAAAACTACAGATTAACTTGCTACATCTATAGCATATTTCAGTTAAAAAGGAAAAAATAAATAATACTCCATTTATTGCAGTTGCTCAAAATTTGTCATTTAGTTTGCAAAAATAATTTGGAAATACTGAACTTTTTTGAATTTTCATTTATCATATTAATATGGCAGTCTCATAAACAATTACCATTTTTTTTGACAGCAGGTCGGTTTTCACTCTCTCCAATTCTGGCTTTCGTCTTGCTGCTAAGACTACTTTACTACCACAATCGTAAAATATATGTGCTAAAGCTTCTCCTATGCCAGAGCTAGCACCAGTAATAACAACAACCTGAAAGATTTCTTCAATAATATTTTATACATAAGACAAACAATTTTGCAACTTTTCTATATCGTTTAATCATGCCTTCCATATCCATGTCTAGACATTTTATTAATTGTGAACATACTTACTTTCCCTTGCAAAGCAGTTCTTCTTTTCGCAAGGTTGACCCGGCTGTACAGCGCATAGGCACTTGCAGCAACAGATAATGGTATACCAACATATTTGAAATAAAAACTTGCAGTATTGGGACTAATAAACGATTTCATGACTTCCAAATGTACCCTATATTCTTACTACAACTTGATGATACGAACACAGTTATGTTTTTTTTATATTAATTAGATAAAAGCAATAATATCCACAAAATAATGATTTGCTCTGCAATGCAATTCTACAATATTTACAATCAATGTCAACTTGTCAAAGTCAAGGAAAAGTCCGTAGACGGAGAAAGACAGTTTTCTCTGTCTACGGAAAAGCCATACCATAGCATTTTTTTTTAATTCTCCCTATATTTTAAGGAAGGCATAGGGTCTAGCCCGTACAGCCATGTCTTTACTGTATATTTTATCTGTAGTCATATTAAATAATGAGTGGGTGAAATGCATGAATGAAATTAATTTTACGTTAAAATATGGGTTTCACACATTTTAAGGCATCAAGGGAGAGCTTGGCGCGAAATTGATGGTAACAGAGTTCATGACGGTGCCTTGGACAAAACCACTTTTTATAGTGGTCTTCACCACAACATCAAACACGTCACAAGACTTATTTTCAATGATTTTAATTTTTTCAACATACCTTTAATAAGATGTTATATGAAATTAAACCGAAAATGAAGACAACCAAATTTTTTATTTCTTTTGAATTCCGTTGTTTTCATACAAAAAAATCATGATTGAAATACCGGTCATTCTAAACAGACGTAAGCGCCAAATGACGTCACTATCATGGACAAATGGCGGACACATTGACACAAAAAAAAGTCAAAGTCAAAATTGACGAACTGGCATTTCCGGTCGAAAATATAAACATTTTATATGAAATGTTTGAAATTTCAAAGTAGAATTCATTTTAAATTAAAGTTTATTAAGGATTTCAATTTATTGCTACTTTAATAATGTTAATTTCGACGATGATAATCAATAACACTGGATTTGATTTATGACTGACGTCTGTTATCATGTCTATGATAACTATTTTATTCTTCCATCTAGGAAGGCAAACGTTTGAATTCATACATCCACGAGCGTGACGTAATAACATGTTTTATACATTTTATTTTTTTTGACAACATTTCAAAAATGACAACCTGCCAAAATAAAAATACCGTTTCTTTATTTTCCAATCCTGACTTCGAAAATAATTTTATTAAATTTTTTTATTACTTAATTACAGAGAAAAAAAATAAAATGTAAAAAACATGCCATGACGTCACTGTCGTAGATGTATGAATTAAAACGTTCCGTTCCTAGATGGAAAAATAAAAAGTTATCATAGACATGATAACAGACGTCAGTCATAAAACAAATCCAATGTCATTAATTGTCATCGTCTAAATTAAAGTAGCAATAAATTGAAATCCTTCTTAAACTTTAATTCAAAACGTGTTTTACTTTGAAATTAATTTCAAACATTTCCGATAAAATGTTTTTATTTTCGACACCGGAAATGCCAGTTCGTCTATTTTGACAAATCTTTTTTTTTGTTTTGTTAAATTCTCCCTATATTTTAGGGAAGGCAAAGGGTCTAGCCCATACAGCCATGTCCTTAGTGTATATTTTATCTGTAGTTTTATGAAATAATGAGTGAATGAAATTATGAATGAAATGAATATTACGTTAAAATATGGGTGTCACACATTTTAACGCATCTAGGGAGTGCTTGGCGCAAATTGAATGGTAAGAGAGTTCATGATGGTGACTGATGAAGTGAGCAAAACCACTTTTTACGTGGTTTTCACTACAACATCAAACACCATCACAAGACTTATTTTCAATGATTCTGCATAATTGCACATCAACACGGATGCTTGTGCATCAAAATAACACCACTTTCACTGCACAAAATCCACTCTGTAACAATTTTTGAATTAGTGAAAATAAATCTGACTGACACCACGAAACGCGCCAAGCACTCCTCTTTTTTTTTTGTTGTTAAATTCTCCCTATATTTTAGGAAAGGCAAAGGGTCTAGCCCATACAGCCATGTCTTTAGTGTATATTTTATCTGTAGTTTTATGAAATAATGAGTGGATGAAATTATGAATGAAATGAATTTTACGTTAAAATATGGGTGTCACACATTTAAACGCATCTAGGGAGTGCTTGGCGCGAATTGAATGGTAACAGAGTTCATGATGGTGACTGATGAAGTGAGCAAAATCACTTTTTACGTGGTTTTCACCACAACATCAAACACCATCACAAGACTTATTTTCAATGATTCTGCATAATTGCACATCAACACGGATGCTTGTGCATCAAAATAACACCACTTTCACTGCACAAAATCCACTTTGTAACAATTTTTGAATTAGCGAAAATAAATCTGACTGACACCACGAAACGCGCCAAACACTCCAAGTGATCTTTTTATTTTTCGAGTTTTTTTTTTAATTCTCCCTATATTTTAGGGAAGGAATAGGGTCTAGCCCATACAGCCATGTCTTTAGTGTATATTAAATCTGTAGTCATATTAAATAACGAGTGGGTGAAATATATGAACGAAATGAATTTTACGTTAAAATATGTGTGTCACACATTTTAACGCATCTAGGAGCGAATTTAATGGTAACAGAATTCATGATGGTGCTCAGAGTAAATACTCCGAGTGATGGTGCCCTGTGTAGGCCTATTCCCTAACCTTTTTTGACAGTTGAAAGTGATGATCACCGAACTATTTACTAATACATTGCTGTTGTTACAGGACGAGTGTCACAATAGCATTATTGTAAAGTAGTAATGGACAAGTAAATAGTTCGGTGATCATCACTTTCAACTGTCAAAAAAAGTTAGGGAATAGGCCTACTGTTTTCACAGGACAAGTGTCACAATAGCGTTATAGTAAAGTAGTAATGGATCAGTAAATACTACAGTCACTATCACTCTCAAGTGTCAAAAAAAGTTAGCGAATAGGCGGGTATATGAGGTGGACAAAACCACTTTTTATAATGATCTTCACCACAACATCAAACACGTCACAAGACTTATTTTCAATGATTCTGCATAATTGCGCATCAACACGGATGCTTGTGCATCAAAATAACACCACTTTCACTGCACAAAATCCACTCAGAACCAATTTTAGAACTATCTTATAAAAATCTGACTGACACCACGGAACGCGCCGAACACTCCCGACAAAGAGTATATAATACACTAACTCCCGACATGTATTTTTTAAATTATTTCTGTATTTTTAGAGAAGCCAAGAGTAAGTCTAGCCAATACAGACATGTCTTAAGTATATTTTATCTGTAGTCATATGAAATAATGAGTGGGTGAAACGAATGAATAAAATGAATTTTACGTTAGACATTCTCACAAGTTCATGATGGTGATTGATGAGGTGGAGAATACCACTTTTTATAGGGTTCTTCAACATAACATCAAACACATCACAAGACTTACAAGTTACAATTTCAATGAGTCTGCATAATTGCACATCAACATGGTTGCTTGTGCATCAAAATAACACCACTTCCACTGCACATCTGCATAAAATCTGATCTGAAACAATTTTTGAATTTTCGAAAAATAATCTGCGCCAAACTCAGAATCTACTTCTTTTCTTTCTACTAAAATAAATATTTTTTTGACTAAATGGCAACACCGCTATACAATTTCTTGATTACCTAAATGTTGGGATTATGTTTGATTTGTCCTGGCTAATAATAAAATAGAAATAGTATCATAATGTTTCTGTGAGTACTTGTCTGTATAAAAAAAACAATAAATAGTATACATTTGTGCAAATTATTGTCGCGCCGTCTAACTGGGAGTGTCGTATGGATGCGCTGACCTTCGTTTGGATGCACAACGCACAACAAAGCATCAAATTGACGGCTGCCCCATTTCCACAACAATATTCTTATTTCAGTGTATAATATATCTAATGTGATTCGTAAACCAAGCGATAAACGTGTGCAAATTTCAAAAAGCTCAATAATGATATGCATTGTCATGTAGAAAGTTATATTGCAATGAAGAAACAAGTACGACAACGCAAACTGTTTCAGATGATGTGTTTTACTGTGCATCAGCAAGGACTTTCTTTTTTTCTAGGAGAGTGTTAGCTGACTTGGATAAATAATTTTGGTTGTATTAGAACATCTTCAAAATGAATGAGAGGGATATACCCAGTGTCCCTATTACAACATTAGCAGGTGTAGCAAGCTTAACAGATTGTAAGTAATTTGTATTTGTCATTACTATTTTCTTTAAAAATATACCTTTCTAAATGATTTTTAAAGTATAAACAATAAAGAATCTTATTAAGACCATACAATATGCGCAGTTGCATGTATTTAACGGATATTATCCCACAAGCTGTTATTGACCTATTAAAAGTTTATTTACTAACAAATTAATATTAAGGACACTAAAATCTAACAATTTATTTTATTTCATAAATGAAATTGATAATTAATAGTTTAAGTTTTCATTTTATTTTGATGGCCTCCTTGGTCGAATGCTCAGATTTTCTGGGTATTGGCCAAGAGGACCCTGTTTCTAATCCTGGTAGGGGCAAACTTTGTGATGACCACAAATGTTTGTTTCCGAGCCATAGTTGTCTATATGTTTATGTAGTATATTTTCAACATTTATATACATAATTATATTAAAAATATGTCCGTCATCTAGTATCCATAACACAAGTGCTTAGGCTACTAACTTTGGGCTACATGATAGGCGTGAGTGTAAAAATATTTATTATTTATTTTTATTTTATAATTTTTGGGAAAATTGGATGTTATATCTTAAAAAGTATGTAAAACTATTAATATTGTTTTTCATTATCACATTAGTGCTGTATTATTTAATTTTGTCATTATGATAACTGTAAATAGGTACAATATTATACTAAGCTTGTAAGTCATTATACATTAAATTACAAACCTAGATGAGAGCAAATTTATTAAATTGTAATCAGTATAATACAATATTTATTAGATGTATTAACTTTATATTTCCCAGGCTTTATCCCCGAAAGGGCAGGCAGAGGTGATTTAGCACCCACTTTTCGCCAAGCTACTTCCCATGTAATAGGTGGCGAGCCTATTGCCATCTATGGGGCACATAAATTGTAGTATATAGCTAGGTAGTACAAGGATAATGCTGCTGCCCATTACTCATTGCTGTCTTAACATTAAGGTGCCTTGTATGACTAAGAGAGAGAGATGGGGTTGGTGACAATTGTATTCTGCTCTGTCGTCTCCACACAGATATCAAGTGCTAGATAAATTTTAATATTACGAATTATATTAGATTTATATTAGACTAATAATATTTAGACTATTATTTTTTTTTAGAAATTTTGTCTTAAGAAATGTCTGTGTCCATCACAATCATTTGCCCGTACCAGAAATCAAACTCTGGACAAGCAATCTTACCATTCCACTTAATCTGCCATCACTTTAACTATCGACAAAACAACAGTATATAGCTAATACCAATATCATTGATTCACAATTTCAGTTAATGAAATTATAAATTAATTAGCATGACTAAAAACTGAAGGAATAGTGGTCAAAGTCACAATTGCAACTTTATGGGAAAACAAGGGAATTTATATTGTAATCTAATCTTGAGATCACAAGTAGAACATAAAATAAAATATAAAGTAAAGTAGGTAAACTCATAGGTGAATGATAAAGTATGTACGTCTGAGTCTTCTCAAGTTCATAAGTGTACTCTATGGGACTAGGATATGACACTATGTTTGAGATGTGCCCTAATATTCAATAATATAATGAATGCTTAGTAAATATTATTGAATGTGGAAAATAAAAAATCTATAAGAGTAAAGTGTCCAGTTTATTTTTATATATTTAGTTCACCGTTAGTTTTTATATTTTGATACTTATAAAAAAACTGTGTTAACTTAGCAAAATGCACAAATACTTAAACTAAAATAAAACCATAACTATTGTAAACATAATATTTTATTTATGTTTCTTTGCAGAGAAAAATTTTAATCTTTGAATGTAATAATTGATTTAATGATAAATTAAAATATTCACAATGTTTTTTTTTAATATTTGCTCCTACCAGGATTCCAAAACAGGACCACAAGTCTGATAACCAGCAAATTTGTTCACTGAACCAAACTTGTTGTCTAAATTAATAATTAAGCCAATGAACAAACTAGGTATTTAACTGCCGCACTCAGAGATGTCAATTATCTTAAATGAGTATTTAATGTCTAAAATTTTCATTCTAATCTAGACCATAGACCCGGCAAGAATAGCGACTAGTTTTGAATTGTCATTTTTTGACATTAAGTACTCGTTAACGTTATTTGACGTCTCTGAGTGCGGCAGTAAGAGTAATAAATATAAAATATCAGTTAATGATGATATAATTCAATGATTGAATACTAGCTTTCTAAGAATTATTTTATTTACAGTATTACCAGTGTTACCACTACCAACACCATTGCCATCTACATTAAACAATAAATCACAACTGTTCCACCCCCGTGTTGCTGAAGAAGCTGCTATATTGCTTGCTACCCGAGATGATAACTTAGTTTCATTATTGATACAGTCTCTTATGCAGACTTCTGTTCAGCACATGTGAGTACATTCTTCATTAGTAATTGTATTGTGTGATATTCATAAAATATTCATAATGATGATATTCATAAAATAGTTAATATTATTATGTACTTATATAATAATAATGAAATTTATTACTTGTAGTTATTATTTACAATAAGTCATAGTAGAGAATTAAAAATCATCATAAATTATTTATTATATTCAATTTCAGAGATCTAAAAGATGAAAGTATACCCAATGCAGTCAGTCCAGCTCCTCAACAGTCTACACCTGAGCTGCTTAAAGCAATTTTAAATGTCAATCCTAGTGTGTTTGATCAACAACAGAGGAATCACTGGAATAACCATTTACATGCCACAAAATATAATGGCATGTCGCCTAATGACTCTTATAACTACTCATCTCATAATGCTGTTAATTCAAGCCCATCAACAATGCATTCAAGTACCATTCCAAATCAGCAACTTCTTGCTCCAGCTTGTCAGTCGTCACCACATGTCAACATGGGTTCTCCACCCTCACAATCTAGACCTGGTCAAATGAATGTTGGTGCTCAAAATAATGTTTCACCCATGTGGAGTAATGCTAATTCATCCAATTCTTACACAAGCCCTGTATCTAACACAATGGGTTCAAACTCACAGAATGGTGGATTTTACAACAGTTTAACACAAGACAACAGAAATTTGACCAATTTGAATGATGACAAAGATCCCTTATCTATGTCGCCCCGAGACCCTTCCGACCAGCAAAGAACTCTTCTTCAATCACAAGACAAAAACTTTGAGCAAGGTGTTTATATATATTTTAATATTTACCGTGATGTCAGATTTTATCGTTAGTGAGTTGTCTTAACTTATGTTTTTCATTTATGTAATTAGATGGAAATGTGGTCACAGGGCAATCTCCAGCACAGGCCAGCGTAGCGCCCTCGCCGTTGCGCCAGGAACCGCATGTGCCCCAGCCTTCAATGGGAGCACCTTATGCTCCAGATAAACAAGAGCCAAATAAAAGTAGCAACTCCATGAATAATAAATATCCTGTTGTGAAAATTGGACGACTATCGGTAATTTTTATACCTATTAAAATTAATTTAACCGGTATGTCTAGTAAGACGGTATAACTTCTCTAACCCGTATTATATTAATATTGGAAGATTGAAACTACTAAATGGTAAAAATCTAATTTAAAATATTACAGGAAGGTGTGTTGAAAAAACATGAACAACCTAGTGATGTCAGGTCAAGGAAAAATAGTACACTTGAATCGGACTCTGACGACAATATCCCACTTAAAGCAAAATCAAGTCATTCTGCTCAAGCTGTAGACAAAGAAAGAGAGGCAATTGATATAGCGAGAGAGAAAAACTGGGAAGCTGTGAAGAGGAAACATGAAGAAGCCAGCAAGAAAGAAGAGGCTGAAGCAGCTATTGGTAAAATAATTGCTCTTTGGTTTTTTGACTTAAGATTTTATGATATAAGACATTTACCACTTAATTGTAAGGCTGTGTTGCAAAGTAAATTTGAGATTTTATTATAAAGCCTTTTGCTAACTTTGATAAATGTGAGTGATAGATTGTTCTTAAATTAATTTTTGTCAGAGTTATACAAAAATTATTTAATGCACCAATGAAATAATATAACTTCATTATAAAATAATATTGAATATTTTTTTATAGTACGTCCTAAGCTGAGGAAAGTAGAAAGGAGATTAGTACCTGTATTGGAAATGCTGTCTGTGGACGAATTGATGGAAACAAATACCTACCAGCGGTTTAATAAATTAATTGAAACTGTTTTTGAGACTATAGATGATGATATTATTGTGACTGATGAAATGGGTGAGTGCTGTAATAATTTGAGTGCCACGTCAAAACCAAAGTATTTTACTTATGTATTAAAAAAAAAATGCTCTAAAATTGGTTCCGCTGTTTAACAAGAATATTATCAATTTCGTTGCAGAGGGAACTGATATATCAGAAGAATTGTTGTTGCAACGCTATCAACTTCAAGAGCTGTGTTCTGAGGCAGCGAAACTTAAAAATCTTGGTGCTATGGAAGCAATACCTTCCGACAGATTAGTTCGTTTGTTAAATATATTGGAGAAAAATATTAGGGCTGCCGAAAAAATGTCGCTAGTTGGCGATCCCGTAAGTTTTATCAATTTAAATTTCTTATTTTTTAACTCATAGATAGACACTACAATACAATTCACAATCAACCATAAGTTGATATAGAAACTATAATACAATTCACAGTCAACCATAAGTTGATATAGACACTACAATACAATTCACAATCAACTATAAGTTGATATAGACACTACAATACAACTCACAATCAATCGCAAGTTGATATTTTTCTGTGGTTTTATAGGAAGACAGTGAAGAAATGAAACAGATATGGATAGAATCAGCTCTGGACAGAGTGATGTGTGCATCGGACGCGTGCCTGACCTCTTTGTATATAATGACTTCGCCTAGCATGCCTAAGCGAGTTTTTCTAGAAGATGTAATAGATAGAATTATTATGTTTATAAAATTCCAACTTAACAATACAATATATTGTGTATATGATCCAGTGTACAGTATTCAGACTACGTCAAAAAAGAAGGGTAAGTGTTTAATTTATTATTGCAACATATAATTCTGCAAACAAACAATTAACATTATAGTCATGTATTGTTTGGGAAAAATAATTATTAATAAATATTTCGTCATATTTTTATTATTTATTGTATTATTATATGATTTCTGTACATGTGAAATATGTGAAATTGTGTATGTGAAATGAAACGTAAAATTGTCACCTGAAAGAGTTAGGCTATATAATTAATTTATCTTTCTGTACTTTCATTGACGAAAAATGTATTCCATTCCGAGCTTCGGAAGGCACGTTGAGCCGTTGTTGGTCTCGGCTGCATCTGCAGTCGTTAATACCAACCAACACGCACTGGGCCATCGTGGTGGGTTGTGGCCGAATATCCCTATATTTTTCCATTCATTGCCCGTGCCCCAGCAGTGGGGACATATAAGAGCTGGTGATGCACTGACCTCTATTAAACAAGTACGCTCTACTAAATACATCTACTAAAATGACAAATGTTTCTTGTGCCGATTTGAAGCACTCCATCGTGCGGCAAGGGTCCTAAATTTGACGTTAGTTGCTTGTATCTGACATTACAAATGCATCTCTTTATGATTTCCGTGGACGTTCACCTTCGTACACCAGTGCCATCAGCGTCAAGATGGCGATAATTAAATTGGCTTCATTTTTTGTATGACAACCCACAGTCCAGCGTACTTGTTTATTAGAGGTCAGTGTGGTGATGATTGTGATGACTATCATTGTGCAATTACTGTTGTTGAAAATTGTTGAATTTGCCCTCTCCAGTGGATGGGCGGAAAAGACGCGGGGAGGCGCGGGTAATGCGACCCGACGTTAAATTGTCACATGTATACTGCCTGGCCTATATCTTTAACTTACCTTTCTGTACTTACATACATACATACATAAATCACACCTATATCCCCGAAGAGGTAGGCAGAGGTGAACAAGCACTCACGTTTCGCTAATTATGTTGGGTCCCATGTAATAGGTGGCGAGCCTATTGCCATTTATCGGGCTCAAAAGTCGCAGTATATTGCCAGGTTGATAAGTGGTGGTATAAGAGGAACGCTGCTGCCCATTTCTCATCAGTGATTTATCCTTAGTCGCTTTGTACGACACCCACGGGAGTGATTTGGGGTGGTGACAATTGTATTCTACTCTGCCGTCACCACACGGCGTTTCTGTACTTCCATTGTGCAATTACTAATTTTGAACATTGTTGCATTTGCCCTCTCCAGTTGACGGGCGCAAAAGACGCGGGGGAGGCGCGGGTAACGCGACCCGACGGTGCGGCGGGTCAGGTGGGTCGACGCGGGCGGTTCGCGAACTGTACACTCACGCGCACGAGTGCGTCACGCTGTTGGCGGAGCTGCTCGCCGCGCACCAGCTCACCGACACCACTGTGCTGCACGCGTCTACTGTAGGCGTTTCGCCGTTCTTCGTGGAGAACGTGAGCGAGCTGCAACTGTCGGCGCTGAAGCTCGTCACCACGGTGAGTGGACACGAAATTCCTAATAGGAGTGTGGCCAGGGTCTCCGCGTGTAACTGAATTTGTACCAAACCTTGTGTAGTAATAATTGTTATCCAGTGTCTCCGCATGTAACTGAAATTGTAAACAGCCCCTTGTGTACCTGCCTATGTCGGAAATTTTCGATAAACATTTGACTTTTATGCTTGGCTTCTGCCATTAATAGAGTGCCAACTCTTTATCCAACAGTATAGGTATTAAAGGTTCCATAAGACCCACAACAGTAATGATAATCGAATTCTGAGGTTGAAAATGAAGAATCGAAGGCAATCTTTTCTTCTTTAATATAAAAATGCATAATATAATTTGTTACAGATATTTACTAAGTACGAGCAGCATCGGCGTTTGCTGTTAGAGGATATCCTAGCGTCCATAGCGCGTATACCAAGTTCGAAGCACAATTTACGTTCATTCCAGTTGAGTTCCGACCAGCACATTCAGATGCTTACCGCGCTGGTGCTTCAGTTGGTGCAATGTGTGGTTACCTTGCCAGAATATATGTGCAAACCGCAAGATAAAGACAAAAAGAAGGAGGATTCCGAATCGGATAGTAAGAAAGTAAGTCTATTATTAAAGACGTGTACTGGTGACAAGAAAGAAGAATATAATCGTCGCTTGTGTTGTTGATTTGTGTATGTATATAAGTCTATTATTGTGCGATAATTAATGATGAATATGTATCGTTATTGCTTATACAAAGATAGGTACCCAATGTTACTAATAAACTCATACCATTTTTTTTTAAAGTGGTGACAATTTTATAGTTACACTGATTTCTGCTGTGCCGATTTTCAACGGACTAGATTAGAATTTCGTCGACTTTGTTAATGTAATTCTCTGTATTTCTGACAGGTTGATAAAGATCTACTAATAATATCGAAGTACGAGGCCGCAATAAGCGTTGGCGGTACATTCCTGACGTCTTTCTTGAATAAGTGCCGAAGCCGATCAGAAGAGGTCGACTTCAGACCCTTGTTCGAGAATTTCGTACACGACCTACTCACGACTGTCAACAAACCAGAATGGCCTGCCACTGAGTTATTGCTCAGTCTACTTGGAACAATGCTTGTGAGTATTTAATTAATCAATCAGAAAAGTTTTATACTTTTAGAAAATTACATACATATTTGATTTATTTTAGCCTAGGTTGGAGTCATCTTGCTCACTAGTTATATTATGGCGGTAAACTGTATTTCCCAACTTCCAGGCATGATGACTAATTTTAAATAGCAATGGCGTCCGTGTAACGTCACTATTGCGTAAAAATGACAGTTTCTATAGTTTATTAGTGATTTTGATTGGCAAATAAAATGTCAAAATGGAGTTTACGAACTAGTGACATCACGCGGCGTTTGACCAAAAATGGCGGATTGCTAAGTTTTGGAATTTTATCTTTATGAAATAAATATCAATCACTAGTATAATCGGAGAACAAGTGTTGTTTATCGAATCTCCTTATTCAAAATTATTATTTTAAATAATGGTTTTAGTGTTTCTTTGTTAGTGTTATCATCCCTATTGTTAAAATAATTAAAAATTTCAAATTAATAATTATTAGGTAAAATATATGTCGGATAAGTCAATGGAGATGCCAGTGCGAGTGGCGTCCTTGGAATACTTGGGCCTCGTAGCAGCGCGTCTACGGCGGGACAGTGTACAGTCGCGCGCAAAACTCGCCACTATGGACGCGGTGGTACGAGACATTCGGGCGGAGGAAGAGAAAGATGGAAATCAAAACCAGGTACGTAAAACTTCTTGTTCTTTTGGAGGGTCTAGGCCTAATTTTGTATTTGAAGTGCCTAGGCCTAATTTTGTTTTTGAAGTGAATAGGCTTATTTTTTTTTTTGAAGTGCCTAACCTATGTCGACGCTCCCTTACAGCATTTACTAGGGTTCTTGGGAAAGGTGAAGAAATTGGTGAGTCCTCAAGCCTTTGCAGCTCGACTATTACCTGGAGTTTGGTTAACACGTCACTGGTGGTTAAATATTTATTTAATATAAGCATTATTTTATAGTCCTCAATACAATTACATGTATACTTTTCACCACACACTAATTCGATTCAACTATACGAAAATTGCAAATAGCCATATTAAGTTATAAGGTATTCGAACAAATTGCGTATGCTTGCTTTCAGGGTTTAACTACAGGCCTAGATGAAGATGAAGAGAGAACTGAATTTCTGCAAAGAGTGCTTCTTGACTATTTGGCTATTAATGGACAGAAAGATCAGGCTTGGAATTGTGCGAGGCATTTCTATATTACTCAGTGGTATAGAGATATGGTCGTACAACCCAAGAGCACATCTCCTACTAAGAGGCCCAAGAACAAGTCTAAGAAGCGGTACAAAGATGAAAGTAGTGAAGAAGAGTCTGAAGCGGACGACGATAGCGACAGTGGTGTCAAAGAGACCAAACACGAAAAGAGACACGCCGCTAGCGCGGTCATGTCCGCTGAGAAATTCAAAACGATTGAGAGGCGGAAGACTTTTTTCTTAGAGAAAATACGACCGTTCCGGTACCAGGGCGGTACGCAGGTCCAAGTTATGCAGTCGTACATAGACTACGGAGGCGCAGAGTTGATATCGCAGTATCTGGCTTCGAAGAGGTCTTTTTCGCAAAGTTTCGATAGATACCTAAGAAAAATATTAGTGATCCTGTGCGAGAACACTATAGCCATACGAACAAAGGCTATGAAATGCTTGGCGATGATTGTGGAGGCGGATCCGGCGGTGCTCGCGAGGCCAGACATGCAAATCGGCGTAAACCGGTCGTTCTTGGACCAATCGACGGCTGTGCGCGAGGCAGCAGTGGATCTCGTCGGCAAGTTTGTCTTGAGCCGGCCGGATTTGATTGATAAGTATTATGGAATGCTTTCGAATCGGATACTTGTAAGTATATCGAAACATATTTGGCTCTATTATCGTTAATTAGTATTATATTTGTACTAATGATGGCACGTTGCCATTTACAGGATACGGGGGTGTCAGTGCGAAAGCGTGTGATAAAAATTCTCAAGGACATTTGTATAGAATGCCCCGAGTTCCCTAAGATACCTGAAATTTGCGTGAAGATGATCAGGAGGGTGAACGACGAGGAGGGTATTAGGAAGCTAGTGATGGAAGTGTTCCAGAACATGTGGTTTAGCCCTTGCGCTAACACCGCACGCGTCGGCATGCTCGACATGACTGCGGCGGCCGCCGACCCCCTCACCAGAAAAGTATTAAATATCACAGATGTAGTTATATCGTCGAGAGACATGGGTCTCGAGTGGTTTCAGCAATTATTAATGAGCGTAAGTGGTTTTTTTTAGTGTTTTGTTTCGTAGGTGGCTAATGGAAAGCAATAACCTAATTAGTAACAAAAAACTAAACTAGGAAATTTAGTACAAAGATTTTGGTAGTTAGAAAAAGAATTTCGAAAAATTATGGTCTTGATGCGAGAAAATTCTTTTTCTAACTAACAAAATCTTTGTACTAATTTTTCTCACATTTAATGTTTTAAGTTCGTCAATGACAATATGTTATTATTATCATCAACATACAATTATAGACATGTAAAAGCGATGCACCGCACTAGATTGAGTAATATTAACTTTGTTATATTATTAAGTATAAGTTATATTTCTGTCTAAACTCTAATTCTGTGAATTTTATACTTGAATGATTACTGCATTAACTTAGATTAATTTACGTTGTAACCTTCCAGTTATTCAAACCGAAAGAAGATAAGGACGATTCTACAAAAATTATTTATCAACCGCCTAAACCACTTTTATTAGCTTGTCAACAAATTGTAGATTGTTTGATAGAGAATCTATTGCAGCTAGAAGAATCAAGTACTGAAGGTAAAACAATGTTTATACAATCTTACATACATAAATCACGCCTATATTCCCAAAGGGGTAGGCAGAGGCGAATTACCACCCACTTTTCGCCAAATAAGTTCGGTCCCATGTAATAGATGGCGAGCCTATTGCCATATATCAGGCACATAAATCGAAGTATATTGCTAGGTGGTAAAAGAGGAATGCTGCTGCCCATTACTCATCGCTGTCTTTACTCTTAGTCGCCTTGTAAGACACCCACGGGATAGATGAGGGTGGTGACAATTCTGTTCTGCTCTGCCGTCACCACACGGCTAAATAATACCAATAATAAAAATAATACAACCGTAATATTTTAAATAATAAAATATTTACGTCGTGCTACAGATGTTGTCTTGTTTACAGGATCTGCTTCGTCTCAACGTATTTTAGCGTGCCTTTCAACGTTACATTTATTTGCAAGAATTAGGCCTCAATTGCTAGTTAATCATGCTTTAACATTGCAACCGTACCTGAGTTTAAAGTGTCAAGTGAGTAAAACTTATTATAAAATACTCTACCACTGTAACTGTAAATTGTATGTATAGATGTTAATTTTGCAATTTACACGTTTTTTAACAAGTAACAGACGATAGTTTTGGTCTAATGCTCCTGATCGCTGCCTAGCCTACTTCGAATCCTGGCAGGTCCAAATGTTTGTGTGATGTACAAAGACATTTGTTCTCGAGTCATGATTGTTATTATTATATAATATTTGTCTGTCATCTAGTATCACAAAGGTGTAGGTGGGTGTAAGAAATATTAATTAATTTTCAGAACCAGTATGAACAGCAGATAATGTCGACCGTCGCGACGACTCTAGAACTAGTAGTGCCTCTCATGGAGCACCCTAGTGAAGTATTCTTAGCGCAACTAGAAGAGGACGCTGTAAAGTTGATATTGCAACGAGGTCAACTTGTCATCGCGTCGTGCATAGCGTGCCTAGCGGCCATCGTGAATAATTTAACGCACAATTATAAACTTATTAGAGATGTTTTTAATAAATATCACGGTGAGTAAATTATGTCATTAGTTTAATACTTTCACTGATTCTTGGATTTATCTAAGAATTAAATATCGCCGTCGTATAAATATGAAGGCCTAAATGGAAAATATCTGTCGTTACATTCCTGCTAAAGCAGTTAATAGGATAATAGGGCTATTTAAAATATCGCAACTTAATAATGACTTTCTTAACATACTCTTCCTGCCCTGTTCCCAGTTTATCTGGGGTCGGTGCAGTATGTTTCCTCTTCGATTAATAGCTGTCAGACGACATCAAGCCATCGATACCCTTTTGATTCATATTATCTATCATACCGTAAAGGGTCTAGTAATTAATGAACGTAGAGATGATGGAAAGGATGTCATGTTGAGAGGACCGATGAACGGAGAGAGCTATTGGGAAGACGACATACCAACTCATGCAGCTCAAGGTTATGGATAAGGTTTTACAGCCGGCCACCTGCCTGACACAAACTATAAACTTTTTGGGATAATGACTTTCCTAACATAGGACTTTATTTTTATTACTGACAATCAGACATCTGAAATATACACGTATATTGGTCAATAGGTGTACTGTTACAATGGAAGAACAGCTGGCAGCGGAATCCGGATATGACCCGTGCGCTCCACTCCCGGCCTCATTTCCGACGAGCTCTGTTTATTGTTGGTCTTTTGCTGCGGTATTTTGACTTCACTGATGCCAAAGTTATTGAAGGCTTACCGGTATGTTAAAGATAAAATATACCGTAGAATTATGGCTTGTAGTGACGGTAGCGGTCTCTTATAGTGCACGCCAAGAGGCATGAAAAAAAATGGCGCATGTATAATCGGAAAAAAAATTGTTTTCAAAACACAACGTACCTGTCTTGGACTGTTGTTGCCAGTTATATAAATATTATAAAATAAAATAAAAACCATAGTATCTCAACTGACACTTATTTATCGACGTCTGTGCATGACTCGTGGTGCGCACTATACAATTTTTTTTGATGATATTTTACATACATACATAATTTACTCCTATTTATCCACGAAAGAGTAGCCAGAGGGATTGAAACCGATGTGCTGTTTTTATTTTTTAATAATATTTACAGGTCGACATAAAGGAACAAGTGTTCAGTACCATGGTATTCTTTGTAAATCTAGAAGACGAGGACTTCGTTTCCCATACACTTAAAGCGTTAGGGTCCATATGCGTGCGGCATTATGAGTTCATGCTGCAGCCAGAGTTGAAGGATTTCTACCACAACCTACTCACCTCGGATCTAGCTCCCATCGAGATGAAGGCGGATGTGCTGAAGAATATTGAAATGTACTTACAGGAAGAAGAGCAAAGGATGATCAGGCAGGATAAGGAGTGTAAGTCATTATAAGTATTACTTTGTTGAATAATTATTACTGTAATTTTATGATCTATGAATCATTTTGCGATAATGGTAAACATACTGTACCCATTTTTTCTTAAAATTTATAATTTGCTCTACAGTTAACATTAGACTGTGTATTAGGGTTACACAGTCTAATCTTACCTGTAGAGGTTTAAAAAAAATGATAATATTCTCAATTACAGGGTCCAAACGGTCAAAACACGAAAATCTGAAAGAGATGGGCGATGTGTCGTCTGGTATGGCTTCAACGGTAATTCAGCTCTATCTTAAGGAGATTCTTGGGTCGTTTCTACACCAGAGTACTGTAGTGAGGTCCAGCGCTATGAAGGTTGTCCAACTTGTGTTGGCTCAAGGGTTGGTGCATCCAGTACAGGTAAGACATTTGACTTTAAAATTAGATAGAAATTCATCTAGTAACGAAGAATTTCAAGTAAATTAATTGCTCTAGTAATGAAGAATGTAAAAAGTCTTAAAACTACTAAAGGTAGCTAGGTAAAGTAGTTTACATTACTTATGCATAAATCACGTCTATTTATTCCCAAGGAGTAGGCAGAGATATATGAATACCCGCGTTTCGCCAATTATATTAGGTCCCCTGTAATAGGGGGCGATGCTATTGCCATGTGTCACAGTTTACTGCTAGATGGTATAATAGGAACGCTGCCGCCCATTACTCATCACTATCGTACGAGGCCCAGTGGAGAGGTGGGGATTATAATTTGTATTATATCCTGCTATCACCATTCACTTATACAGACTTTACGTCGTAATGTATAGTTTCTGTGAGGAAAAGCCCTGCTCACAGTTCTTAGCTCTGAGGAGGGAATCGAACCCACTCAGTTCGGTAGTAGACAGCCAAAAATATCTCCTCCTACTTTTCACACAACTCTATTTTAATATCTTTGTAAATAGTGAAGATGACGTCAATCTCATGTTATGTTATAATTTTGGCAAAGCACCAAAACATGTTTAGTTACATGTGAATCACACATCTCACTTTTGTGAATTAATAATAATAATATATTAGTTTTACTTTATTCTATATGTGAATATTTCTTTGGATTGTAGCCAGTTTGGTGGACTAGAATTCTATTTTCTCTATTTTATTGATGTTAATGTTACTGTCTATATTCAAATAGACAATTGAAGCTAACATTAAAGAAACATTACAGTAGTTAATCTATAACGGTTATAGTAAACATGTTAATTTTGTTCCAGATTGTACCATATTTAATATCAATGAGTACAGATACCGAGGTTACTGTATCGCACACTGCAGATAAAAATCTTCAAGATATCGATAAGAAGTATCCAGGGTTTATTCATATGAAGGCACAGTTAGGCATAAAACTGTCATATCAATTACAAAAAATATTACAAGCCAATAAAAAAAGTGAACTCATACGGGGTTTCAGGTTGGTGTAGACGATAATATCGACCGGTCCCAAGAACAAAGTCATATCTTTAAAATTATCTAGTTGCAAGAGGTATTAAAAGTCAATAGTAACTGTTGCCTTTTAATACCTCTTGCAACTAGATAATTTTAAAGATACGACTTTGTTCTTGGGACCTGTCGATATATGCAAGAACTAATAATTATATTTGAAAAGGACTGTACTTATTTAATATAATGATATTATTTCAGGAAAAAGGATCAAGATGATTTGCCTACGGCGCTAAATGGGTTTCTTTATTCGTTACTGCGTAACACGCGACCACAACGGCGGGCCTTAGTTTTGTCTTTATTAAAGCAGTTTGACGATGTTTCGGTATGTTACTATCTTACAGTAAATCAATATTTAAAAAGTCATACAAACCATTTTAAAAATTAATCAATGTTTTGTTTCTTCAGACGGCGCCCCTGGATCAAATGTTGTACCTAGCAGATAATTTAAGTTATTTTCCATACCAAGTTCAAGATGAACCACTATTTATAATACATCACATTGATATTATAATTTCAACGTCAGGGTCGACGCTATTGCAGCTTTTTCGTGAGGTTCGTACAGTTTTTCTGAAGACAATCTGTTACTAAGTATTTATTTCTGTTGTAGTAATGATCTGTTAAATGTATTTATGTCACACCTGACCATAAAGTGGGCCCGCTATGCGTAGGAAAAATCCCACTTCCTGGTAAAACATAAAACTATGATCTTACCTCGGGCGATAAAAAAAGAAACCTCAGCCCCGTAGCACGTGACGTGGACACATCTCCTTCAGGGGGAAAAAATCTTTTCCTCTCGCTCTAACTCCCACTAAATCCAGAGACAAAACACTGTCAAGTGGTCGAAAGATTCCACGTCCTCGTGCTAGGCCCGCAGATACCATTTTAAACACCCTCACCTTCAAGTCGGCCATCAAATAATTGCGATCTGAGACATTCTTTGTTTCATCGCCCTTGGTATATAATCTACTATTATCAGATCGATAATTTTACACTACAATGCAACTTTTCAGGGCTTAGTTAAAGAGAGTACCGAGGAGAAGGAGCCGTTGGACGAGGAGGAAGACGACGAGGAAGCGGAATCTCTGCTCGCCAGGCTGCCGGAGAACACGCGGCCGCTACGCGACGCCATGCGGCAGGCGCGGGGGTGTCTGCTACTGCTAGTGCTCAAGCAACACCTCAAGCAGTTATATGGCTTTACTGATGCGTGAGTTGCTCTGTGATCTTAAATTTATTGAAAATAGATGTACACACACGTAGATACATGGCCGTGTGGTGACGTCAGAGTAGAATACAATTGTCACCACCCCAAATCTCTCCCGTGGGTGTCGTACAAGGCGACTAAGGATGAATCAGTGATGAGGAATGGGCAGCAGCGTTCCTCTTATACCTACCACCTAGCAAAGTACTGCGACTTTTGTGCCCGATAAAAGGCAATAGGCCTACCTATTACATGGGGCCTAGCATAATTGGCGAAGCGTGGGTGCTAGTTCACCTCTGCCTACCTCGTCGGGGATGTAGGCGTTATGTATGTATGTATGTGATAGCAAGACACTGTCTAAAATTCAACTTTACTCCCTGAAGCTACAACCGAAATTGTGATTACAGCAAAATCAACCAGTACTCGCCGTCGGAGAGCGTGAAGGTGTACGAGAAGGCCGTCTCCCGGCGGCTGGCGCCCCCGTTCGAGCCCAAGGCGACCATCGCGCAGCTGCGCGTCGACGACGACGACGAGTGCGAGCTCGACGACCTCGCCCGTCGCCGTCTCGTCGATGATTACTTAGAAGTACGTGTCTGTTTTTCTTTTCGATACTTCGTTTATATTGAAAAATGCTTCATAAGGCTATGTCCCATTTTTAATTTTGTTTTAAACCTTATAAATATGAGACTGAGGTTGAAATTATGGTGGCAACTATTTTTCCAATGCCTTATGAAGTTTCTTACTAAGCCTAATACAAATGCCTGTTCCTTTGCCGTGTGGTGACGGCAGAGCAGAATACAATTGTCACCACCCCCATCTCTCCCGTGGGCGTGTCGTACAAGGCGACTAAGGGTTTGATCAGCAATGAGCAATGGGCAGCAGCATTCCTCTTACACCACCTAGCAATGTACTGCGATTTCCGTGGCAATAGGCTCGCCACCTATTACATGGAATTGACCTCATTGGCGAAACGTGGGTGTTAATACACCTCTGCTTATCCACTCGGGGATATAGGCGTGATTTATGTTCCTATTACTGGAATGTATTTTTCACTTCTCATGCTCTGAAAGTGCTTATTTGTGCAGGATATAGGCTGCACAAAATCGAATTTTGTGCTCTAGAGCATTAACGTATCTACTCATAAATGTGTATATATTAAGGCAAAGAAAATGAGCCATGCAGCCAAACACAATAAGAAATTCAGATATAGAATTTGTTATTTTATTATTTATTTGAATTTATTTGCCTAATGTGTTTTTAAGACATAAAAGATATTAAAATTTTAATTCAAGTAGGTACGGTAGATTATTAAATTAATATAAGAAAATTATTACTTCAAAATTAATTTAATACTTGGTTGTATAGGTCTGCAGCCCAAGCCTAATATCAATGGGAAAAACTATTTCCTTCAGTATTCAAAACTGTACTAATCAGTTTGAATTTTAAGAAATTTTATAACAAACTACTGTTTTATTTCCTTGCAATCGAAGTGAAAAGCAGAGTGTCTAACTCGTCCAAAACCATTTTTATCCTCGACATTACTATCAGCCTTCCCCTTCGGCTCGGGCTGCTAAAAGTCTCGGATAAAAATGAATACGTTATGTGCACTTGATGGAAAATCTACTATTGTTCACAGTTCAAGCAACTGATGCT